>CAUYPK010169234.1:0-16088 GCA_963574355.1 Loris lydekkerianus
TACTGGTTCTGCTGCTTTAAGTTATTTTATATTATTGGGGGAAAAATGAGATTTAAAATGCAAAGGACACAATAAAGATTCCTTAGCAACACACTGTCCCATTCCCCCAGACATCAGCACCTGGGAAAAGTCAGTCTCCCATTGATCACCGCCTCCAGGACTATCTGTCAAAGACCTACTGTACCAAACTCAGAGATTCAGATCCTGGTCTACTGTTTCATCCCGTCCCCTAAAAATCTAGGTGGAAACTTAAGTTGAGTATCCACACTCAGGGGTAGTAATTTTATCCTGCATAATAGCCCTTACTTTTCATTAGTTTATCAGCAGTTATAAGAATTGGGGTATGTTTTTCGGTGTTTATTCTAAAGGCATCATGGATTTATTTTGTTACCATCTAGTGTAGAAATGACTTCTCAGCATATCAGAAAAAGGGGAAAGTCTACACTGAAAACTGATTTCTACATCTACAGAATTATTTTATTTGTAGAAATAATTATTGATTTATGAGCTACATATATGAGTCAATATATTTTTAGCAAATAAAAACATTTGGTTTTCTATGAGTTACGATAAATTTTTTTAAAGCAGCTATTAGGAAAAACCTGAAAAAAATGTAGGTCAAAATTGTAATTTAATTAGCAAATAGCTTATATAGAAGAGATCAGCACCAGTTCTGCAAGAGCCACACGCACCACAGGACTGGTACCCACATTGCTAACATCTCTGTGTCACCCAGTGCCACATGGAAAGCTGAGGGAGAATGATGTAGCTCCGAGTCAACCAAGTATTATGAAACAGGCTAAAATTTCCTTAAAGGGAAAAACAAATTTTGTACATTTGTTCAGTTTTTGATCACATGATACTGAAACTGCTGGGAACACAAGGCATGCATGAAATATCGAAAGATTTAATTTATATGACAGGGAAAAAAATGAAAATAATTGTCGCAATAAATCTGAAAGAACTATTTTCTTCCTTATAGAGAAGAATTTCTAAGCACCTGAAATAAATCTAAAGAGCAATATAAAATCCACTGGAATCGATTAATTCAACATAGTAAAAACATTTTTAAAAAATCTCAATTGTAAAAACTATTACCTAGTACTTTATATTTACTAGTTTTTCCTCCCACAAGTTCTGTGGTTCATACTCAATGTTCAATCTGTGTTTAACATGTTTAACTTCAGACATGTCAAAGCCTAAAAGTACACAAGGCTTATGATTTTTTACTGTTTTCATTTAAATAGATCTTCTTTTTCTAAAAAATGGAGCCATATCAATTTTCCGCATTCATAAGCAGGAAGGTAACAGTTCTATTTCCATTTTACTAGGATATGGTCTCCTATAGAAATAATCTGGAAATGGGAAAAAACCTGCTTTTTGCTTCATAAGAATAGTCTTCGTATTTTTTTAGGATCTAATCATACTGATGATGCTTTTCAGATGTTGACCTAGAATTTTTTAGCAAGTAAAGATATCTTCTAAAACCAAAAGCAAATTAAAGATTTTTTCAGACACAAATGATGAAAGAATTCAAAAGTAACATATTTCTGCTGAGTGAAATGTTAAGAGAAGTACATCAGGCAGAAGAAAAATGGTACCATATGTGCACATGAGTCTACAAGTATGGTTCTCAACAGTGGGTCATTTTGCCCCTTGGAGAATATTTAGTAATTCTAGGAGACATTATTGTTTGTCACAACTGGGGGATATCAGTGGCATCTAGTGGGTAGAGACCAGGGATGCCAAACACCCCACCACACATAGGTAGTCTTCTCCGCAGTCCACATATAAAACAAAACAGCTGGGCCAATATGGCGAGAGTGCCAAGGTTAAGAATCCCAGATCTTGTAGAAGCAATGAATAATACTGGGAATGATAACTAAACCAGTAAATATAGAGAATGTTTTTCTTATCATATCAATCTCTTTAAAAGACAACTATTTAAACAAATATATATTTATTTACATATCTAATACATATACACATATATGGAAATGTGGTATGCTTAATGATGTATAAACAAAAGGCATGTAATGTGTATATATAATGGAAATAATACCAAAATTAGGGGAAAATAGAAGTATACTGTTTTTAGGTTCTTACATGAAGGACTGTAATATTATTTGAAGGTAGATAGTGGTAAGTTAAAGAGGTATACTCTAAGTCCTAAAACAACTTCTAAGTTAGCAAAATAAGAGTTAGGCTTAATAAGTAAATAATGGAGATAAAAGATCAGAAAAATCATTCAATCCATATGCTAGTATAAAAAGGAAAAAGGTGAATAAATAACCAGATGATATATTTAAACATAAACATATGAATAATTACATTAAATATAAATAATCTAAAGTCACAAACAAAGGCAGGCAGATATTGCCAGATTAAAGAGAACGATATGCTGCCTCTAATAAATGTACTCTGAATATACAGAAACAGGCTTGGCACCCACAGCTCAGTGGTTAGGGTGCCAGCCACGTGAGCCAGGCTGGTGGGTTTGAACCTGGTCCAGGCCTGCTAAACAACGATGACAACAACAACAAAAAATAACTGGGTGTTGTGGTGGGCACCTGTTGTCTCAGCTACTCGGGAGGATAAGGCAAGAGAATCACTTAAGACCAAGAGTTTGAGGTTGCTGTGAGCTGCACAGCACTCTACCCAGGGTGACATAGTGAGAGACTCAGCCTTAAAATAAATAAATAAATAAATAAATAAATAAATTCAAATAAGTTAAAACTAAAAGGATGGGAAATATATACCATTCTAACACTAATCAAAAAAAAGAGTGTCTATATTAATATCAGGTAAATACAATTTCAATGTAAAGAATATTACTAGTAATTTGACCAGGCGCGGTGCCTCACGCCTGTAATCCTAGCACTCTGGGAGGCCAAGGCGGGTGGATTGCTTGAGCTCACAAGTTTGAGACCAGCCTGAGGAGAAAGCAAGACCCCACCTCTACTAAAAATAGAAAAAAATGAGGCAAGAGGATCACTTGGATCCAAGAGTTGGAAGTTGCTATGAGCCACAGAACTCTACCCAGGGAGAAAGCTTGAGACTGCATCTCAAAAAAAGAATACTACTAGTAATTAAAAAGTCATTTTATAATGAAAAAATGATCAGGTTGTCACAAAATAAACAATATCCTAGATATGTATACATCTAATAATATGACCTCAAGAAGATTTGAAGCATATACTAATAAAAGCATAGAAGAAATAGGTAAATTTACAATTATGATGGCGTATAAACAACTTTATACTAATAAACTAGATCTTTATATAAAATGGACACATTCTCTGAAGGACGCAAACTATTAAATCTCACTCAAGAAGAAAATAATAACCTGAATATCCCTATATTTATTAAAGAAATTGCATTTATAATCAAATACCTCTCCACAGAGAAAACTTAATGCTCATATGGTTTCACTAGTAAATATTACCAAATTTTAATGAAAAAATAGCAATTCTACATATATTCTCCCAGACAATTAAAAATTAAGGAATACCTACCAACTTATTATGTGAGGTAAGCCATCACTCAGTTGCCAAAACAAAAGACATTCTGTGAAAAAAAGACCTTTATAATTTATATACACATGCCAATATTCTAAGATAAATTTTAGCTGATTAAATACTATAATAAAAATGACAATACTTCATTACCAAGTGAGATTTATCTCAGGAACACAGATTGGCTTAACAGTCGTAGTAAGTCAGTGTTAACTTATTAACCCACATTAACATATATCACTAGGATATGAGATCACCATAGACATGCCAATTGCATTTCTATATTATAGCAATGAACAACCATCTGAACAAACTAACAAAGAAAATCGGTATAAGTGTGCATGAAAAAAGAATTTATACAAGTTTTACCTACTTTTCTGATAAATATATTTAGCACTCAAGAATGGGCTTGAACTTCCTCAACCGAATAAGTAAATCTTAGGAAAAACAGAGCTAATATTTATTTAATAATGAGAAACTAAATTTTCTCCTAAAAATTATTAAGAAAAGGGCAAATGTGTTCACTCTTTCCACTTCAATAATGTACGGGAGCTATGAGCCAGAACAATGAGAAAAGAAAAAGAAAGGAAATCCAGATGCAAATGAAGTAGAATTGTCATTCACAACCTGTTTATTACAAAGAAAGTCCAATAGAATTTATAAAAAATAACTTCCAGAATGAATAAGTTACGTTAGAAAGGTCGTATGACATAAGATCATCCTACCAATACCAACTGCATTTCTATATAATAGTAATGAACAACCAGACGTTGAAATAGAAAAAAGATCACTTATAATAGCATCAGAAACACAAAATTTTAGATAAATCTGACCAAATATGTGAAATATTTGTGCATTATAATTAAGAAAATATTGAGAGAAAAAATAAAGGATTTCTAAATACAGATAAAGATGTTTCATAATCATGAATCAGAAAACTCAATATTGTTAAGATGTTAGTTCTCCCCAAATCAGTGTATAGATAAAATGCAATCCTGACCCAACTCCCAGCAGGCCCAGTTGCTTATTTATATATCGCCAAACTTATTCCAAAATTCATATGTAAAACCAAAGTCCTAGAAGTACCAAAACAATGTTGTAAAATACAAACTGACGTTCTAGCGTTTATGAGTTAGTATTTTCCTACGCTGTCAGGTGTAGACCAACATTCTCTTCTTTTTCCTTGTGGATAGACACATTGCAAACTTCTGCTCTTCAAAAGTCATTATTAGAAGAATTAAAAGTCAAGCCGAGACTGAGAGAAACATTTTGAAAATCATATATCTGATAAAGGAATTTATAAAAAGCTCTCAACTCAATGGAAATGAAATATTTAAAACTATGTCAGAGATTTTCTTTTTACAAACTCTTTTGGCAAAGAGGAAACATGTATCCGGATGGCAGATACCACATAAGCAGGTGTAAAGATGCTTAACATCACTGCCCAGTAGAAATATGAACTACAGCTCCATCCAGGTTCCTATGAAGGGTGCGACGTCACCATCTTTTTCTCAGGACTGAATAGTATTCCATTGATTTTATTACAAAGCCAGTAGAGGATCTAATACAGGCCCATATAGGAGAAAAACTTAATTCTATTTACGTTGGGGAAGGGGGAAAAAAGGGGCGCAGTTGGTGTGCTCCCACTTAAGGGGCATGAGGCAGGGTGTATGGCGGGACACAATTACAAGAGGGACTTTATCAAACAAATTCAAAAATTGTGACCCAGTTGTTTGTAATTAAAACAACCTGAAATTAAAAACAAATATATATATATATATGTGTGTGTGTGTGTGTGTGTGTGTGTGTTCATAAATAAACTACAATAAGGTACCCCCAAACCCTTATTGAAATGGCTAATGTTAAAGAATGATCATTTTGAGGTTGGGGAAGGATTTGGAGAAACTAGAAGTCTCATACAGGTAGGAACATAAAATACCAAAACCACACCACAAAACATGTAAACATGTATCTACTGTACGATGCAGCTAATTCGCCCCTGGTATTTACCCCACCTAAGGGAAACACAAGCACATGTGCACACAGAGATTTGTAGATGAAAGTTGACAACAGACTTGTTGTAATAGCCCCAAACTTGGAGTAACCCAAATGTCCATCTGCAGGTGAATAGATACAAAACCATGGCACAGCCAGACAATTAGGTAAAACTCTGTAACAAAATAAGTGGTCAATAAAGGCTACAACATAAAAAATCTTAAAATATATTAAAAGTTGTCAAACATAAAAATAACACACACTTTAGTGTTAGATGTAAAGTAATACCCAGAAACAGAAAGGAAGATCAGTTTTTTTGCTTTGGCACAAGAAAGGCTGATAGAAATGGTCAGAAGAAGAAAAAATCCCAAAAGGAGTGAGAAGAAAGAAATACCCGGGAACGACACACACTTTCATTATCCTCATCTGGTGTTTCTGCGTTTTCTACACAGACATTGTCAAAATTTATCAAACTGTACATTTCAGTCAATTATATCTCTACAGTTATTAAATGTGATTTCTAGTACTTTCAATATATGTCTCAAGAGCAAAGGAGATTTTTTAAACTCTTGTTTTAGAATTCTTCTTAGTTAACTTAAATCCCTTATAAAATTATGCAATGAGTTTAGTACTCATTCAAAATGAGAAACATCAGTTTAGAGATCCTAAAAAGACTAGGGTGGCATCTGGAAGGCGTCCTTTCACTGAAGGACTTGATGGAGGGTATTGTTTTTATACTGAAGTCTGTTTATTCCCCCTGGCTTATCTTTTACACTAAGTATGTTTTATTACAGAAGTCTTTGACATCTATGGCCAGGGATGCGTTAGCCAGAGCAATCACTTTAACTGTGGCTCTTTCTAGTGCGGAAATATAAAGTCAGAGCTTGATGGAGCCCTGAAGCCGCCCTGAATGTCCTCAGCTTTCAGACAGGCAAAGGCCCAGGGCTGCAGCCACCTACGTGACACACAGCAGGTGCAACAGGAGACCCAGCCAAGCTAATTCCAAGGTTCAGTCTGTGGATTTCACTTACTTCCGTTCTCCACTCTACTTCAGGAAATATTCCTCCACTGGATGAGTTTGCCCACATCTGAACTCATAGTTAAGAAGCTTTAATTAGGGCCCAGAGCATCATCACTTTCTATACTTTATGAAAAATAAATCAAAATATGAACCTGTTCTGTGTGTATACATTTGGTCAGATATGATTTTAAATTGCTTAATAATATCTAAACGTCTTATAAACTCTTCATGTTGCATTTGAAATTTTCATAAAAGGGAATACATAGATACTAAAAGAATATAATGTGTCTCTGAACTATGAAAACTGTACAAACTTTCTAAAGCCCTACAGATGAGAGGAAGGGGTGAGCAAGGATTGATGTATTAATAACTTTCTCCATTTCTGTTGACTAAACTCCAATTTCCAGAACTGTAATCAAAAATAACATCAGATGTGAGGGTCCCATAAAATTCTAATCAGTCTATTTCTTTCATTAGGTACAAGGTGTGAGATAATCAAGATATTACATTTAAGGTACAGCTTTTTACTGAAAAAATAAAAAAAGAAAGAAAGAAAAAAGAAAATCCAACAAATGGGACCAGAAAAACAATTACTCCTCATTTACTGCTCTCCCTTCCTGCAAATTTAACTTATGCATGAGCTGATATTCATTCTATGTGTTTTACAGGGATATGAAGACAATTACAATTTAAGAAAATCAATCAAATATAAAACCAAAATAACATAAGTAGATTTTCACTAGTAAATGTATGTATCCTGGAAGGAACTAAAGTAAGTTACTGTATATACTCGAGTATAAGCCGAGTTTTTCCGGCACAAAATTTGTGCCGAGTTCGGGTTTTTCGGCACAAAACTCAGCTTATACTCAAGTATATACGGTATGTGTTATCCATTGCATTAAACTTTCTAAAATTCATCAGGATAATTTAAGTTCTGGATAGTAAAAAGAATACACACTTTTTTAATTTACATGGGTGCCTTTTTCTCTTTCTTCCTGGAATTACCCATCAAACCAAGTAAGCTTCCTGTTTAGTACAAAGATCAACAGTAAGTAGGAAAAACTAGGAAACTAACCACACACTTGCTGCCCTTCAGGGTTCTCCAAGTGTTTTCAGGCTGGTTCGCTGGCCTGCGGGATATCCTTGCGTAGCAGACGCAGCCCTTGCCTTTGGACTCAAACGGAGAAGATGAGGCCTGAAACAACCTGGTGTAATGAAATGTGCCAAGAACTGGGGCTCAGGGAGGGAGGGCTGAGTCCTGGCTCTGTCATTAGCTGCATTTTGTTGGATATCAGCTTTTCTGAAATGAAAGAACTGAAAGAAATTACTCCCAAATTAGATCCTGTTATAGAATACTGCACGCTAGTTATGAAAGACTCACTAGCATGGGAGGAACCCAATACTACCACAGAAATTGACATTCAGTGGTGGTTAGGATTAGGGAAGCTGGAGATTCAGAAAGCACTGTAGGCTCAGGAATACGGAGATGCCAGGATCAGAGCAGGTGCAAGGGTTTGAAATTTAAGCCAAAAATTGAGCTGGAGAATGATACCTGCAGCTGCGAGTTATGATAAAAATCTCCTTCTCTGCCAAATTCTAATTCTGTGATGTTCTTGTACTTAGGGAAGAATGTTTGAGAAAAGAGAAAGGACAGGATTAAAACCATGTCACATTATGACAGAAATATATAAAAATTCTTGAACCTTGCATGAGTTTATTATGGCCCATAGCAGCCTATGCATCACTGCCTTATCTAATCGTGCAGGATGAAGGCCTCCCACAGAAAGGGAGTCAACAATTATACTGTGTCTGGAAATCATGCAGGGAAATCCTTCAAGCAATGAAGAGGAACAGGAGGCTGCTTAATTATAAAGAAGTATAGACTGAAGAAAAGTTTGGAAAGTGTATGAAATGCCCCCAGAGGGAAAAGCACTGTAGTTGTGAATAAGGGACAGATGTGAGTAGAAAGAGAAACAGGGGGTATTTTGGTGAGGGGAGAGTTTATAGTTTATAAAAATGTGAATTTTGAAGAATATACCACGTCAGGTAAATGCAAGAGGTGAGAAGAAGATTTGACAGAGAAAAAATAAGAAAAAAAGATTGAAGGAAGATCAAAAGGAAAGAGAGGTTCATAGGGATTTAAAGTGAGCAGAAGTTAGACAAGCAAAATTGAAAGTAATAAAATTGAGTAGACCATTCTTACCTGAACTCAGTCCCAAAGTGCAGATCGGCATTAAATGTGCGCTAAAAATTGGGGAAAATAAGAGCAAATCTATTTAAGTTGCCACAGAGACTTGATGCCACCAATTCTGGAAACACAGGGAACGAGGTCCTCAAAGCTACTGAAGGTGAACTTTGGGCACTGAATTTACTAATGGAAAGATATAGGTAGAGTCTAACGCTCCGTAGTGGCTGAGTTAAGCGTCTGTCAACCCAGTTACCACAAATACAATGTCTATGGTTCTAAACAAAACATACATTTAAAAAAAACCTGAAGAGGAACCCAAAGTTGGCAGATTCCAGAAAGGGCAGAATCTGAGGTAACCGTGGCAACTGGCAAAAGTGACAGGAAAAATCCAGAACAAGAAAAACACGGAGGGCAGCCTCAAATTCCACGTATGAATCTTGCCCAAACCTCTGATTTTCTCTAAGTCATACAAGTACTGGGGAAACTCAAAGTGGCCTACTAAGGATTGAAGAACAACTTCTGCCTCCCAACTTACTGTTTTCTAAAATAAGCAAACAATAATCAGAGAAGCATAACGGAATCTAGAATTTTCACAAGATTCATAATTCTCAGGATAATATCCAAAATTATTCAAGATGCAAAGTTATATAAAAATGTGGTCTATACTCAAGAAGAAAAAGCAGTCACCATAGACCAACTCCAAGATGACCTAGATGTTAGAATGATCAGGGAAAGATTTTACATACAGCGCATTAATAAAAGACAAATGATACCTGCAGTAAGTGAAAAAAAAAAAAAAAAAAATCCAGGCAGGAATATAGAAACTTTGAAAAAAAATGTGAAAATTCTAGAATTAAAAATGCAATATCTGAAATTAAGCACTAAACTTGCAAACAATAGAATGGGAAAACACAGAGGAAAGTCATTGAATGTGAAGATACAAAATAGAAATTATATCTGAAGGAGAGAGAGGAAAATAGTTTTAAGAAAGATGAGTCTTAGAAACTCAATCTGTATGATCCCAATAGATTAAAAATAGGGGAAAAATGGAAGAGATAGTGGCCATAAAATTTCCAGATATGGTGCATTTAATGATTCAGGATGATCTTTGACCTCTCAGCAGGATAAGTAAAAAGAAAAGCATGGCTAAGCACATAATATTCAAATGTTGAAAACTAAAGACAATAAGGAAATCACAAAAGCAGAAAAAAGGGTGCATTATAGACATGGAACAATGAATCAAGTGACTTTACTTCCCAATACAAAACACTGAGTCCTGATATCAAAGAGAAACAAAAAATCCTGTCAACTGATAATTCTATTTCCAGAAAACAGTACCATTTAAGAAAGAAGGCAAAGCAAAAATGCAGGTGGGAATCACTAGTATTTCACAAAAGGATCCACTTCCACTTAATGAATAGTAAGTACATTTCCTCTTATGATTTTCCTAATAACATTTTTCTAACTTATTTAATTGTAAGAATACAGTATCTACAACATATAACATATGCAATCTGTGATCATTGACTTTTCATATTAGCAGTAATGTTTCTGGTTAACAGTAACCTATCAATAGTTAAGTTTAAAGAGAGTCAAAAGCTGTAAATGGATTTTTGACAGTGTGGGAGTTGGTACCCCTTACTGATGTTTAGGAGTAAACTCTGTTCCTTGTTTCCAAATGTACGGAAGAAATTAAATTAGGTCCTACCTCTGTTACTTCCTACTTGTGTGATCCTTTGCAAGTCACTGTGTGTCTCACTGAAAACAGTAGAATCCTAAGGATTTCTCAACCCCACCCGTATTCTAAGAGACCTGATCCTGAGGTGCTGTGCTCTCGGGGAGAGGTAAACCATGTAACATAGAGCTGTCATGCAAAGTCTTGCTGCCGTTGATGGCAGGAATTAAAGTGAAGTTCTCTGATCCTCCCTGACTTTGGATGCTGACAGGTAAGGTGATGCTTCCTCCTGTGTGGCAGGTCCTGCTACCAGCCCCAGCATTGATTAGCTAATTAAACCCTCATTTAACCAATACCATAAAGATCTTGTAATAGTTGGACTCAGAAGTTAAATATTTCATCCAAGGTGACACTGGTACATTTGGCTTCCAAAGTCCTTGATTGCTTCCAGAGATTGAAGCAATTAATATATTTATTACCTTGATGTTAATCTTTGCTTTCCTTCAACCCCTAAGGCTAAAATAACATTCTCTACTCTGGCTGGAGTTAACTATTCAAGGGGGTGTCTGCTTGCTTCTCAGAAGGTGAGTGTGGTCTTCCAGGGCTAGGGCTGTAAATTCTTACACTTGTACATTTTCTATGAAACTTAAGTTTGCATACTTTGCATTGAACACCCCTTTCAAGTTTCTAGGAGTCAATTACAGTTCAGGGAATATTATTCAATAAATCAGACTATGCAGCACCCTGTGGTAAGCCAAGCCTCAGTTATTTGTAGAACAGTCTTAGTTTTTAATTAACACTTGATGGTTACCAGTCACTGTGAGCAACACCAAACCAACATGTCAGGCAAGACTGCATGACCCCCCGGGTGACATTTTAAATTCCCCAGTCCCATGTGTCTGTAACTCCTGAAGTTTTCTCCTTAGGAGCAGTGGCCCCTGACTACACCAGGGATGACAGTGTGGTTAGTCACCCTCTGTGATCCTCAGCAGCTGTTAGTGGAGGGATTGCCTCCACATTTGGGAGCAAGGAGGCTGCGGCAAGGACCTCTTATTTCTCCAATTCTGGGGGTTCAACATGTTAAGTTTACACCTAGCAGTAAATATTACATGTAAAAGAAGTCTAAACTTAACTATTGAATAGCCCACCCTAAAAGAGTAAAACAATAAATGTTTCTCAAGAAATATCTGCCCAAGAAGAAATCCTATTAATTTGCCTAACATGAATTGCTGCTACAGCAATCAGTAAATGAATGAGAAAAATCCAAATGAGTCCAGCTGGATCCGTCTCCTGAGAGCTTGAGGCCTTCCCTCCAGTGCAAAGTCTCCCCAGATGAACTCTAAGAACAGCATGGAGAAGGGGACAAAACTTGTCCAAAATCCCTAATAAACTGATGTAACTTTTATATGTTAATTAAAAAAAGATCGTGACCAAAATCTCACATAGCCTGCCCGGTGCTTTCCAGTGTTGACCATTAACACTTGACCCCCGTCCTTTGCCCCTGGAAGAACAGTCACTAGCTCCTAGTGTCCCATCATATCAACCCCCAATGTTGCAATTTCACTGCAAAAACCTACAAGACAAACTACGAAAGTACTAATTTTGAAGGCAAATTACACCTGAAGGTTATGGACAACCATGGTCTTATTTTAAGCAATAATGACGCAGTGAAAAATCTCAGGTATGAAGGATGAGATATGACTACATTTAACCGGTGGAGACACGGTCTAAATAACATTTAGATCTTGGTTCTCATATGATTGGAACTTAATAGGGTTTGCAATGTTTTATACGAATTCATGACTGTTTATTAAATTAACATGATTCAGTGGATCCCAGTATTTGTTGAGCATCTGCTAGATGCAAAGCGTGATTCTGATTCACAGGTTCCCTAGAACCTTCTACATTGTTGGTGTGTTCTAACACTTCCCAGAAAGTTTTACTGGTGTCAATACCCTGCACTCCATTTCTGCCAAGAAACCACTTTAACACTGGAGCCAAAGACATTTTTTAAAAGAAATTACTGAGTGATCTTCTGAACTTCACAGATATTCTACAACATAATCACCGATGTGTGAAACTTTATTATTTTTAATTTAAAATCCTATAATATCAGCTATGTATTAAAAAGACATTTCCTGTGGGGTATTAAATAAATGTGAAACATGTAACTACTGGAATAAGTTAATGAGAACAAAGATCAGAGACACGACATGCTGATTTAAATCTTTCATCCAGATCTTATAGAACGAGAAAATTCTGGATATTACTCAGTTGAGATAGAGACACTCAGCCCTAAATACTCACTTGCATAACTCAAACAGAGCAGGCATTACTTAATCCATCCCATTACTTAATCCAATATCATTACTACCTTTAATCTACACGTGCCCCAAACCCCAATGAGTAGTTATTAATGGGAATATTTTTTCTAATAACAAACATGTATGCCTCGATCCATATAAACAGTCTATGCAAACACAGGTGTAGCAAACCCAAGACAGGAGAGCACAGATTCAGGCCACATGTGATGCGTTGAAGTCCTAAGTACTTCCTTCTTCCATTTTTTATAACACTTTAAAATATTTTAAAGTATATTGATACATGTATCGCTGGATGGCTCCCCTTTGTAATCAGGTAAGGGATTTACTTGCGAACCAAACCACCCACAACCCAAGGCAAGCCACGGACAGGTGATAAAGAAAAAAGGACCGGGGCCTGGCCCAGGAGGTTCCAAGGACCGTGCAGAACTCTGAACCTCCGCGACCATCTGTTTCTTTGCTCACAGGAGCAGACAGACGATTCTCAAGTCAAGCCCCTCACGCTCTGGGCAACGCGAGGTTCTGCAAGAATTTCTCAGGACTCTGCCCACTCGCTCTACTTTCTCTGAATGTTGCTAATCTCTGGGAATAATTCTAGGCACGCGTTGGTCCTTTACAGTTAATGAAGCACTTGTCGGTGACCCAGCGAACGCCCGCACCTGCCCGGAGCCCAGCGCTCCCTCCCGGGGGAGGCGATCACTCACTAGCTCTGGCCAAGGGGTCTGATTCTGGGAGGCTCCACTGATCTCTTCTCCCTAAAAACTCCGCACGAGGTGGAAGCAGCTCCAGCTGTCAGACCTGCCCACGAAGCAGTGTGCGATCTGTACAGGGGAGCCCCAGCAGGTGAACGCGCAGCAGGTGCGCGCGGAGCCTGCTGTTGCCTTTGGACAAACTGATCGTCACACATATTCACTTCCTCACACCCTCGCTATGACCTGTCAGCCATCTAGACCCAAGGACTCCCAGCAGGGATGGGGAGGGACTGCAGGCTGCTCAGAGTACCCGAGCCCGCGGGGAGTCCCCAATCGCCCGCAACCTGCTCTCCAGGCCCTGCACAAACCTCTCCGTCGCGGGTCCCTTACCTTGTGGCCCTTCCCCGGGGGACACCTGACGTTATTGGAGGCTCCAGCTGTTTGATTCATGTCCAGAGGAAGTTCGGGACACTGATTCTCTACCTCCAAAACTTCCTCGGCGTGTGGAGGGTGGCCGCAAAGGTGCGCCCTCCAAGGAGACGAGAGGCGGGAGGGTACTCCTTCCCCGCCAAGTCTGGGCGAGCGCTAGGGGGTTCTTCACGCCGCAGCTCGCTGTGAGGCTCCTCGCCCACGAACAGCAAAATCCGCAGTCCGGAGCTGGAGAAGGAGGAGCAGCTACTGGGACCCCGGGGGCAGCCCGGGCCGGCGCCGGCGGCTCCGAGGGCGCTCTGCCCAGTGCTGCCTTCCTGGGAAGCAGTCCAGACTCTGAAGATCAGAAGCCGGAGCAAATCCGAAGGGCGCCCGGAGGAGGGCGAGGAGGTGTGTGCTGGGAGCCGGGAGTCTGGGACTAGGCTCTTTACAGCGCAAGGGGTGGGGAAACGGCCCGAGCCCTGGAGGCGCGCGCTCACGCCCCCGCGCCACCAGGGCGCAGCCACCTCTGCAGGGAACCTGCGGGTTCGCGCTCAGTCCTGCGTGGAGCTTTCCACGCCCCTCCACGCCCTCAAAAGCTCAAGCGCGAGTCATAGCGGGTGCGGACTCTGGCGCCCCACCCACCATGCGGGGGTTAGTTAAGACCAACTCCGCGGGGCTGGAGCCAGCTCTTGTCTGCAGCTCCTGCTTAATGGTCGCCAAATCTGGAGATGGTCGAGAGGTGGCATGCGAGGCTCTGCCCGGAGCCGGCGAAGGCGAGCAGGTGGAGGGGGTGGAGGAGGAGCTGGGACGGTACCCGGCTCCTCAGCACAGTTCAGAACCCACAGCTGGGGGTGCCAGCAGCCTGTCTGCGGGGCGGGCGCTGCGCCCCCGGCCAGGGCAGTTCTCTTTGTGGGCGGCCAGATCTGCCGGACTAGGGCTGTATTAGGGGAGAGGGCAGCAGCGGGCTTCTCTAAGTCTTTGCGGTTCCCTAAGGTGTTTGCTTTGCTTTTTCTCTTTTCTTTTGGCATCTGTGAAGCAATAATCCAATTAGGCGGCATTAGACGCAGGTGGGAGGAAACTGACCCTGGGGAATTTAGCAAAAGGAATCAAGAAGGAGTGCTTCTCGAAGACTGCATTGCAACATTCTAGGATGGAGACTGAACAGTGGACGGCGAGCACATGGGGGGGGGGGCACATTTTGATTTTTGAAATGCTATTCTTTAAAAGATTTATCCAGGTAGAGATAGTTGAATTTGAATATTCTGAATGGCAAATCGAGCCACATAATTCAGTTTCTACATCCAGTCCCAAGTCCTTCCTTTTACTACGTGTGAAGTGAGGGACTGGGTCAGCCTCGGTCAGCACCAGGGCTGCGCTCTGCTCCGCGCAGGTGGGCTTGGCAGCAGAGACACGCGCCTCCTTCACTTCTTCAGTTACTTCCCGACGTTCACGGCCATTTCTTCCACGCTCCTAAGTACCCCAGTTGTTGTGTTTGTTCCCTTTGGCCCGCTGAGGACATCCCGGAGCAAGTCATGACATTTCTGCCCTGAGAATGTGAAAACCCACCGGGCCACCAGCATAACGTGACGGAGGAACGTGGCTGGGGAGCAGCTGTGGGCAGCTCCTCGGCTGAGCCACCTCCTAGTGTGCATCTTTGGGGAAGTTATTTCTCTCACTTATTCTTGCGTCCCCGAGCTAGGCATTACAGCTGCTGTTTTCCTGGTGAGGAAACTGTGGCTGTGTGGAAGGGGCCCAGCTCACCAATGGCAGGCCCCAGGCCCGGTCAGCTGCCCTGCCAGGGCAGTTGGGAGCACGTCACATTCGTCTACAGACACTTCCACTCGGTAGCACCCTTCCCCCTGGCTAACAACTATTCGTACACATTTATCTCTCCCACTCTGGACTGTAAGCTCCATTATAGAACAGAGGGCCCTGGAGAACGATTGAGAGAACAGCATGAGAAACGGCCCTGGGTGGAACCCGCCACGCCTCAGAGCTCCGTGAGTCACCTCTGCATTAGCAAATGCATCTCACTAATCAAGACTGAAAATGTCCAAAAAAAAAAAAAAGAGAGAGAGACGGGAAAGATGCTACTGATGTCTGACTGGCTTTATGTCACTTGCAGGAAAATATGTTTGACTTGGCATAATCATGTTTTAGGTAAACACCATGGCCCCCCCCCCCCCCGCCTAGTTTTTTTGGTCAACATTACTGCAGAGTTGGTGTGTGGTTTTTTTTGATTTTGTGTTTTATGTGTGTGTTTTTTTTTT
>CAUYPK010169238.1:0-14754 GCA_963574355.1 Loris lydekkerianus
AGAAAAAGCAGCACATTCACTGACAGAATTATGGGACTCTATGAAGCGTTCAAACATAAGTTATAGGTATCCCAGAAAGGGAAGAATGCCCCAGAGGAATGGAAGCCATTCTAGAGAATATTATAAATGAAAATTTCCCAAATAGCACCAAAGATTCTGACATACTCCTTTCAGAGGGATATGGGTCTCCTGGTTGCCTCAATTCAAATAGAGCTTCTCCAAGGCACATTGTGATGAATCTATCTAAAATCAAGACAAAAGTAAAGATTTTGCAAGCTGCCAGGAGTAAGCTCCAACTGACCCACAGGGGAAAAACTATCAGGGTGATTGTGGACTTCTATAATAAAACTTTTCAAGCCAGAAGACAATGGTCATCTGTCTTTAATCTACTTAAACAGAACAACTTCCATCCCAGAATTCTATATCCCACTAAGCTAAGCTTCAAAATTGATGGAGAAATCAAATCTTTTATTGATATGCAAACATTGAGGAAATTTGCCACAACAAGACCAGAGTTACAGGAAATATTTCAACCTGTTCTACACACTGACCATCACAATGGACCTTCAACAAAATAAACATCCACAAATTAAAGGACAGAATCTAGTTTCCACAATAATGCAAAAGACCAAACTAAGCAATGGACTTTCACAAAATAAGTTGAATAGAACGCTACCAAACTTATCAATTATCTCAATAAATGTTAATGGCTTGAATTCCCCACTGAAGAGGCATAGATTGGCTGATTGGATTAAAGAACACAAGCCATGTATTTGCTGTCTGCAGGAAACACACCTCTTCTCAAAAGACAAATTAAAACTCAGAGTTAAAGGTTGGAAGTCAATTTTTCAGGCTAACAGAATTCAGAAGAAAAGAGGGGTTGCAATCTTGTTTTCAGATACATGTGGATTTAAAGCAAATAAAGTCAAAAAAGACAATGATGGTCACTTCATATTGGTCAAGGGAAAAATACAACAAGAAGACATTTCACCTAGAATTTTTTTTTTTTTTCTGCTTTTGGCTGAGGCTGGGTTTGAACCTGCCACCTCTGGTATATGGGGCTGGCACCCTATTCCTTGAGCCACATGCACCACCCCAACAAGAATATATTTCAATTCTAAATATTTATGCACCCAATTTAAATTCACCCAGATTCTTGAAACAGATCTTGCTTAGTTTGAGCAATATAATATCCTATAACACCATAATAACAGGGGACTTCAACACCCCTCTCTCAGAGCTGGACAGATTCTCTAAATAGAAATTAAACAAAGATGTTAAAGATTTAAATGAGACCCTAGAACAACTGTGCTTCATAGACGTATATAGAACACTCCATCCCAATGATAAAGAATATACATTCTTCTCATTGTCCCATGGAACTTTCTGATCATATCCCAGGACACAAAACAAACCTCAACAGAATCAAAACAATTGAAATTCTACCTTGATCATATCCCAGGACACAAAACAAACCTCAACAGAATCAAAACAATTGAAATTCTACCTTGCATCTTCTCAGACTACAAGGCACTAAATGTGGAACTCAACTCCAACAAAAACCTCACATGAAGGCATGGAAGTTAAACAACCTTATGCCAAATGACAATTGAGTGTGGTAAGAAATAAAAAAAGGAAATCATTAACTTCCTTGAATATAACAACAATGAAGACACAAGTTACCAAAACCCAAGGGATACAGCAAAAGCAGTCCTGAGAGGAAAATATATCTCTTTAGAAGCCTACATTTGAAAAACAGAAAGAGAGGACATCGACAAACTCGCAAACCACCTGATGGGATTGGAAAATGAAGAACAATCTAAGCCTAAACCCAGCAGAAGAAAAGAAATATCCAAAATTCAATCAAAGATTAAAGAAATTGAAAACAAAAGAATCATTCAGAAAATCAATGAAACAAGGAGTTGGTTTTTTGAAAAAATAAATAAAATAGGTAAACCTCAAAAAAAATAAAGAAAGAAAAAAGATCACATTTAAGGAGTCTAAGGTTAAGAAAATGATTCCTAGTTAGAGGAGGCAAAGGGTATTATAATAGCAGCCAACATTTAATGAGGTACTATGCTTATGAAACCTTCATGACAACTCTTTGTAGAGATAGGAATTAATATTATTCCTACTATTACAAATTAGGAAACTGAGGCTTAAAGAGGTTATCATTTTTTCTTAACATTATCCAACTGATAAAAGAAGAAGCCAAATTTGAATACAAGACTATCTGGATCTCATGTTCTTGACTTCAGAGTTGAACTCCTTACTCTTTGTAAGACTTTTCCCATGTAAAATTCAGAGAACACCTACTTTGTCAACAAATATCTGGGGAAAAAATGTTTTTCTTTTTATTACCTCTAACCCAGAGACATATTACACAGCTTTGTGAGGAAGGTGGGATCTGATAGCAGAAGATCCATTTATTAGCTAAAGCTGGTGATGGATTTGATATGGAAATTTGGTAACAGTAACACTGTGTGCCATGTTTTTTTAATCTTTATGATTAAAAAAAAGGAAATTTGAAGGACAGATATTTGCAATACCTAATCTCCTTATCTTCTATATTGTTCTAGAGAGAGACCTAGTGGGACACAGAAGCCTGGGCTGTTGGGTACTAAAAATAAGTAATGGAGAGAAAAAGGATGCCTTCTACCTCTTCTCTTAATTCCCTTTGTTCTCTAATCTATCTCTGGAAGAATAGAGACAAAAGGATCTAAGAGATAAAGAATAAATGTCTAGGGACTATATGGCAGTGATTATTGCTATCCATAAAACGTATCTGGTTCTTCTCTGATGCACATGCAGAATTCTATTTCCCCACCTCCTTTGAAGTTGGCCATGACCATGTGATTGGGTCTGGTCAATTACATAAGCAGAAGTGATGGGAAGATACATTTGCTATTTCTGTACCTTTGTTTCCTCTTTTTTGCCAAGGTGACCATGGAGGCACATATCAAAGATGTGCCAAGATGAAGTCCTAATCAGTCTTTCTCTCTGAGGAATAACATCAAGTATAATATCTCTGTCAACTCATTTTATTTTATTTATTTTTATTTTGCTTCAAATTAATATGAAGTTACATCAATCATTTTAAACATTTGGAATGAGTGAGAAGCAAACATTCACTGTGCTAAGGCTCTGAGATTTGGGGGATATTTGTTACTGCAATACAACCTAACCTCTACTGGCTAATACAGAATTTTTTTTTTTTTTTCTTTTGAGACAGTCTCACTCTGTCACTCTGGGTAGAGTGCCATGGCATCATACACAGCTCACAGCAACCTCAAACTCTTGGGCTTGAGCAATCCTCCTGCCTCAGCCTCCCACGTACCTGGGACTACAAGCATGTACCACAATGCCTGGTTAGTTTCCTATTTTTAGTAGAGACCAAGTTTTACTCTTACTCAGGCTGGTCTTCAATTCCTGAGCTTGTGATCTGCCCTCCTTGGCCCCCCAAAATGCTAGGATTATAGGCATGAGTCACTGTGCTCAGCCTAACATAAAATATTTTAAGTTGTTCACTCTGGTACACTATCACTTCTGCCATGAGATCGTTAGTTAATTCAACTTTGTGCACTAATCTTTTGATACCAGGGGATTCTTTTGGAGAAGCTTCAGGAAGGCAAAGTGAGTGTTAATATTTGAGTTTCATACACGTCTATGTAGATATCTTCTTTTGTCATTTGATTTTGATTTTTTTTTATTACTATTCAATGTAATTTGTAAATAATTTTGTTTGATACATTTTTTTAAATATCTGAGAATCCTGGAGGATACTGTATTATTTACAAAGAGAGAAAAAAATGGTTTTTTAATCTTAAATGTGTTGCAGAAAAGAGGAACAAACATAAAACCAAACAAGAAAATTTAATAATTCACCATAATCACCAAAGGGAATTACTTGAATGGAATTTACTATCATTTCTGAAGTGCTTCAAACCAATTCTACAATTTAAAGCATTATTTCTTTATTTTCTTTGAATTTTACATTTCAACCCTCTTTTGCCCGTTCATTTAATAATACCACTTTACCTAAGTTCTTTCACGTTTATCATTTCTTTTGCTCCTGTGGCTAATTCTTCTCTGAGGTAACGACAGCAGCCATTTTTTTTTTCGGGGGGGGGGGGGGCTACACATTTACATATCCATTTTCTCTCACTTGCTCTACCCAAAAAGTCTGTAAGGTAAGCAATGCACCTTTATTATTCCTATTTGTCAGATGGATCCTTAAGACCAAGTAACCTACATGTGGCAACAATGCAATGGAGAGAGGCCTGGAAATTAAATCTCTCCGCTCAGGGGATTAATAGAAAAAAACAAGAAGGGCAAGATTATTATATTAAAAAGAAATCTACTTTTGGGAAAAGACTGGAAAGAAACATGAAAAGTAAAATCAGTTGTGTAAGAGCTCTATGATTATGGGAAAGTGTTTATTCTTTAAAACATTTTCCTTAATGTTTTTATAATAGTGGTCTAAATATAATAAAAATTGGCAAGCACTCCAATTTGTACAAATAATCAACACATTGAAAATGGCATAAATGTATGTATGATCTATGTACAAAAGACTTAATAAAAAAAAGTAATAAAAATTAGAAAAAGGAAATAGAAAACGTGTCAGAGTGGAGTCGAAAGCCGTCTTGACATATATGTTCCCAATAGAAATAGGACCAATTTCAGTTAAAATATTTCTGGAATTCAAGTTTCAACCCTGTTTATGTTTATACTTGCTAATCTGTGAATTATGAACAAAATAACCGATCTATATTGATCACCTTTTGTGTCTTAGGCACTGGGATAATGTTTTACATGGTTTAGTTTGTTGTTTCTTTTACAGCAATCTGATGATTTAGACATGGTTATTATCTCTACTTTGAAGATGAGGACACTAAGGCACAGAGAGGTTAAGGGCCTTGTAATTGACCAGACACCACATTCATAATCACAGTGCTGTATTGTCTTCAAGCTGTTCTATTTCTTGTTGTTGGGTAAGTCTGAAGACTTAAAACTCAAATTTTTCTTGGAATATGGATTTGTCCCATCTTCCTTGCACCTACTTTAAAATATCCCCGTCTCACATCTGTTTAATTCTTTTCATGCTTAAAATGAAATGTATGTGTCATCTCTAATCCTACCTCCTGTCGATTAGCAGGGTCTGCCTGGAATGTGGTATTGACAAGGATTCTAAGGCTACAAGAAAAATTGCCATGATTGATTTGCAATGTCTGCCATCATGCAGGAGGGAGAAGTAGTGACCAACTATAAGCATTCTGCCTGGCCAGGATTTGAAGTTAGTGAAAGGAAGCATTTGGATTGCAGGTTTTGGATTGCAGGACCCCTGTTTTTTAAGCTCCACAAGCCATTCAAGGGAAACCAAAGTGAGTTTGACTCCAAATTACTTAAAATGATTGGAGAGAAACTACAAGTACCAGACAAGAGACAGGGCCCTGGCTCATAACAGGACTCCCATTACTCCTGCCACTTACTAGTGGCAATATTTTCCTATATCTCTGTTAGGTTTTTTTTATTTATTCAGCAAATATTGAGGGGCTACCACATGCCAAACGTTATTCTAAATACTGAGGAAATAGCAGAGAACAAGATGGACAAAACCTCTGCTCTCATGGAGCTTATATTCTAGTAGGGAGAGAAGCAATAAACTTGTAAAGAGGCAAACAGTTTAATGTATTACTATATTTCAGGGATAAGTGTTATAAAAAGTAAGACATGAAAGGAGATTCAGTATTCTGAGCCTGAGTGGTAGTGGGTGGTAAGTAAGACCTGGCCATCTTCCTATCAGCTATGCAATGGCACTGATCTGGCTCCTCTGTGGCCAATTGTACATAAATACGTGCATTTTGGTATAGGTGAAGCTTTGGATTCTAATTCCTCTGCTTTCTGCTGTGTGATGTCCCTGAACTGCTCACCGTCATACTACTTCATGTCTCCTGTCTTTGGCTGTGCTATTATCCCCACCTGGAGTATGTCTCCCATCTCTCTGAGTATGAGTCATGAACAAGACTCATCCTTCTTCAAGATCCAGCCCACCCAAGGAGAGTTAGGTCTCTCTTTCTAAGGTTGCCATGACCCCCTGGACATCATGTTTTGTGTATTACAGTGACAACTGCTGAAATCACCAACCTGGTAACTCCAAGGCTTTATCTGGTCATTTTGAGCTTTATCCCAGAAATTAGTGTTTGTGGGCATATCTTAGGCTACTGAAGGGTAGCCCTAGGGCTCAGTCAAAGCTTGCCACGTGATAGGAATTCAGCACCTGCTACATGGAGGAGAGGTTGGCTGTGCTGATGGTCTGTGGATCTGACACATGCTTTCTGTTTGACCCTCCACAGGCTGCTTTAGCTCTCTAAGCTGCAGTTTTCTCACCAATAAGATAGAGATAAAAACACCCAAATGAAAGGATGATTATTAGGTTAAATAAGATGATTCATGTAAAACAATTTAAGTGCCCACATGAAGTTAGCCCTCAATAAATGATAGTAATTTACAGTAAGTCTCCAATGGAGTAATTAACAGTTATAACAGTAGGAGGGTAGCTGGTAGGATGGGTGGATGCTGTTTCTATTGCAATTGCATCTGACTTAGAACAACCGCCCTGTTCCATACTCCTCTGGCCTCGTGTTCTCCTTAACCATGGACTACCTAGCATCCCTCCTGTCTGTAACATTTGTCTTAGGTACCCTGATTGGGGCTTAAAAGCCTGTCATCTCAATTCACCAGTGCTCATAGCTTTGGGTAACATCCAGAGATTTACTGACCATGGGACTGACAATTGTGTCATATACAGTTGTACCGTTTTTGCTACTTCCATCACCTTCTCTTTTTCTCATCAACATATCAGTAGCTAGTCCTTTATGCATCATTTAACGCTTCATAAATAGTCCTTTATACAGCACTAACTGAGAGGGATAGAGTGAAATGAGTATATTTGGTATTTTAAGTCTAATTTCTTAATGTTTGCCTTCTGTTTCCCCTGGGTGGTTTGAATATTTAGGCCCAGCTCCCAGGGCTTTGCTAAGCAAATTGTTATTGATGTGTGGAACTAAAAAGGCAGGAACAAGAGGTTTCTTACTGAGCTAACTGGTAACTCTGTATGTCTGAGAATAAATCATACGTGGATTTATTCTCGTGTCAGGCCCTCCTGGCTTTAGGCTTACTGATCTGTGACAGACATGTGGCTCTTTTCCTGAGCATGTCTTATTTCCAAACTGTTGGTGGCAGAGTGCAGGTGTCTTTTGCTCATGGACAGAAGGACAAACAACTGCAAATTGGCCTCAGCCTTTGATATCTCTGAAGTAATTACATTTCTCCTTGAGTGGCCAAGTTGTGGCAGAAGCTGATGTGCACTGTAATGCTGGTCACCAGGGTCCTATACACCATGGCAGAGGCCAAGGAACTCAGGGAGAAGCCAAGCCTGTTCCTACAGGCTTTGGTACCTTTCCTGGATCCAGAGCAGAAGGCTATATCAGAAAAGAGGTCAAGCCCTAGAAGCATGTAGAAGTTGGATGGAAAGACACACACACAGACACACATGTATGTGTACAGGATGCACATGCATGAGCACACATGTGTGGTACACAAATTGCACTGCCATTAAAACTATGGTTTGAAAAATAATTAATATAGGTCCTAGCACTCTGGGAGGCTGACGTGGAGAATTTCTTTAGCTCAGCAGTTTGAGATGAGCCAAAGCAACAGTGAGACCCCTTGTCTACTAAAAATAAAAAAATTAGCTGGGGGTTGTGGCCGGCATCTCACGTCCCAGCTACTTGGGAGGCTGAGTCGGGAGGATTGCCTGAGCCCAGGAATTTGAGGTTGCTGTGAACTAGGCTAACACCATGGCACTCTAGGCTGAGCAAGAAAGTAAAACTCTACAAAAAAAAAATTAATGTGGAAAAATGGATATGATACAGTGTTAATTGAAAAAAGAAAGATGAGAAACATATATATACAACCTTATATGTGTATATGTAAATCATCAGAATGAAAAGAGTGAAAGAAAACATAGAAAGTATTCTTTCCAGTTGGCTGAGTCACATGCAAATTTCATTTTCTTTATGACATTTCTTTTGTGTTTTTTAAATTTCTATGATGCTCTAATATTATTTTATAAATTGCTGTTGTTGACAGCAAAGCAGACAAGGGATAATCAGAATGAGAGATGGTGGGAAGCAGAGTATTTTAGGCAAGTTGTAAGGAATAGAAACTGAACTCCAGCTGGTCAAATAATAAACAAAATGTATTGGGTCACTTCACTGGGAGTACAGGAGCCTTATGTTCAGACATGGTTGGATCTAAGGGCTCTAGAAATATCCTTGGGCCCTGGGGCTCCCTCTTCTTCTTCCTCCTCAGTACCATGGAGGCAGGAGAGGAAAATGGTTGAGAATACAGGCTCAGGATCCAGGGTGCCTGGTTTCAAATTGTGCCTCTCCTGCTTAATAGCTTTTTAAACTGTGGGTTAATCAACTCTTCAGTGTCTCAGTTTCCTCATCAGTAATACAGAGATAATTATAGCAATAATAATTATAACCATGATGTTAGTGATCATAACTACAAGGTATATAAAGATTAAATGAGGTAACACATGTAAAACACTTACAGTAGTTCTTAGCTATATGGTTACACTCAATAAATGTCTTATGTCACCATCACCACCACCACCATCATCATGACTAACCTTCAATGATTTCATTTTGCAGATAAATTTTCACCAAGTGGAAAAAGGGCTAACAGCCACCCCTACCTTACAATTTTCAAGCCTAGCATCCTCACAGGAAAGAATTTCTCTTTGTGTTCAAATTTCAATCCTGGACTACTCTAATTTAATTGGCCTGGCTTGTTCTGTGCTCAAACTTGAACCATTTCCGGTGGCCCAGAACACAGATTGTCCAGCCTAGGTCACAGAATTTTCTGTGTTGGAGCTGGGACATTGTGGTTAATAGCATTCCCAGGGCCTCAGAGAATGGAAGATGAGGTTCCCCAAATGGGGTGGGGGGGACGGAAGACAGACAATAGCTGATAAAAAATTATTGCTACCAAGAAGGGTCTTTCTCAAGTTGAGTCTCCTAAACCTCTTGCCATCACAGAAACCAGTGATAGAATCTTTATGGCATGACTTTGACTTGGAGTCCATAGGCCAATAGCTTGTAAAAAAGAAGCAGGATGTATCCTGGGAAGATCCACAGAATGCAGGCTGGGGCAGAATGGTCAAGTATGCGTAAGGCTGTTCAATCTGTCCTGTGCCCATTAGGCAGATGGACACTTAGCACCTAGATGCCTGGAAAAGACACAGGTACTAGTTTTTCAGAAATAAGCCATTGCAATTTGAACAAAGCCACTGGAAATAAAAGAATGAACTATGAATTGTCAATGGTTTTAAGAGATGCCCATTTTGTCCTTAGTTCTAGTGAAGGAAAGATTTGACAGGCAAAGTAGGTTGTGTTACTCCTACCAGCCCTGGATGAATGTGAATGTCTAGTGTCTTGCATGGAGCTGGTTAGTCTTCGAAGCTAATATAATATAATAACTGTAGCTATGTTTGTATCAATCTATGACTTCAATAATCATACAATATCACCTGCCCTTTAGAATGAGAAGAACTTCATCTAATCCTAGATGTATCACCAAATGGTGAACTTGACCCCTTCAGGTACCCTATATGCAGGGTAGCAAGGTGGATGGAGTGCAAGGAGCTGGAATCACAGTGATGTTGGGAGCACTAGTTGTGCCCCTCACTACTATTTGAGATCCAAGGAAATGCATGTCAGACTAAAAAAAAAAAAAAAAAAAAAAATCACTGAAATTTACATGAGGATTAGTAAACATCGCTTCAAGAAATGTTCATACAATCTCTGTCCCATCAATGTGTACTCCTTTAGTCATAAGAAATTTGTAATTTCATCATCTATGCTATCGTCAAGAATTACTTTGTTATCTTCAACTTATGTGTTGTTTATTCATTCATCCAATATGTGCTGATCACTTACCATGTGCTGGGCACCCTGGTAGAAAACAGCTGTAGCTATAAACAAGACCCAGCACCGGCTCTCTCAGAATTCACAGGCTGGTGGGGCATCCAGTAACCAACCAGGCAGTTACCAGAGAGTGACTGGCCATGTGTCACCCCAGGTGTGGCCCTGAGGCATGCTGCTGGCTGACAGTTTGACTCTTTTTAAAATTGCTGCTGTTCAACATTCCTTTGAAGATCTGCTATGCTCTGGGTGAGTAGGGGTGAAAAAGAAGCATAGAGAGGATGGGAAAGGCATGATCAGTTTTGTGCTTTGAGACATTTCTTTGAGCTGGAGTCAGGGCAAGGCTGGAGTAAGGGGAGACCAGGCAGGCAAACACTGTTGCCATCCAGCTGAGAAATTTGCCCCAAACCAAAGGAAATGGACAAATATGAGAAGATAAAGGGATTTAGAGGTGGGAAGAGAGGAGAGAGGAAAGAAGATGGTGTTCGTTTTTTCCTCTTTGGTCAAGAATTTGAATGGGCATCCTTGAAGGAGATGGAAATATGTGAGCAAGAACAGGTTGGGAACAGCAGGGGAAGGAGGAAAAATGAAACCACCAAGGTCACTCATCATCATGTGGCACCTCAGGTCCTTTCCCCAGCAGACTCTGGTGGCAGTACTACCCAAAGAAAGGTAGACGAACTCTAATAATTTCTACCTGTTGACATGAAAGACTGAAGACAATGATTTTGTAAGCAAAACATGCACACTCTGCTTTAAAGTCACCAAGCATTTCTTCAAGTGCATTTGCAGCCTAGTGAGTCAGTAGCCAGGGCCCTGAGCCTCCCAGGGCATTTGTCAGCATTTCTAAAACCAGGCAAAAATCTGCACAGTGTTCTGGTGAGCAACATGATTAGCTTAAACAACCAATTTGTCATGGAGTAATCTGTAAATTACCATAGTAAGAATACTTTCTATCATCTGCCTGGTTTAATAGAAAGGATTTTCTTTTATTATTTAATCCCTTGGACCTTAGGGAATTGTTTTCTAATGATCTAATGCAGTAGAAGCTGGGTTTATTTACAAGCCCTATTAAAAATGACACTGCCTTGGTCTTGCATTGGCTTGGAGGCTAAAATAACAGGTGAAAAAAGTAAACCTAGAGATTACTAAGAAGACTGAAGGATGGGGAAGTCAACACAGAGCATTAAAATCAATCATATTCCCAAGGCCTTTTTACTGTCATATGTTAATTTTAAATATGGGCATTTTAAGAAGGCACAAAAATATTTTTAAAGTTAATATGATCTAACTCTACAGGTGTCATAACTCTTTGAGACTCTTATAAAAATTATGAAACTGCTCATGAAATTCACACACAAGTGAATACATGTTGTATACTATGCAGCAAGAGCCCATAGATTGCCTAATGTCCATCTGTGGACTACAGGGCAGGGATACGTACTGCTATGGTTTGAATATTTGCCCCCTGTAAAACTTTTGTTGAAACTTAATCCCCAATGAGTCAGTATTGAGAGGTGATTGAGTCATGAAGGCTCTGTCCTCATGAATGGATTAATCCATTCACAGGTTATTCGATTAATGGGTCATCACAGAAGTGGTTTTTTTTTTTTTTTTTTTTGTTTGTTTGTTTAGCAGGCCCTGGCTGGGTTAGAACCCACCTGCCCTGGTGCATGTGGCCAGCAGCCTAACCACTGAGCTATAAGTGCCCAGGCAAAACTTTCAGTGTTATTTGAGGTAGTGCCTTTCTATTTTTCTCTCTCTTTCTTTCTTTTTTTTTTTTTTTTTAATTTTGAGACAGAGTGTCACTTGTTACCCTTGGTAGAGTGCTGTGGTGTCATAGCTCACAGCAACTTCAAACTCTTGAGTTCAAGTGATTCTTTTGCCTCAGCCTCTCCAAGTAGCTGGAACTACAGGCACCTGCCACAATGCCTGGCTTATTTTTTTGTTTTAGCGGCCAGGGCTGGGTTCAAACCAACCAGCCCCGGTGCATGTGGCCGGTGCCCTAACCACTGAGCTATGAGCATCAAGCCAGAAGTGTGATTGTTGGCTTTATAAGAGGAGGAAGAGAGATCTGAGTGAGCATATTAGCATGCTCAGCTCCTTCATCATGTAGTGCTCTTCACTGCCTAAGGACTGTACAGAGAGATAAGCAAGAAGGCCCTCATCAGATGTGACCCCTCACAGCTGAGAATTCCTCCTTGGACTTCTCAGCTGCCATAACTGTAAGAAATAAATTCATTTCCTTTATAAATTACTCAGTTTTAGGTATTCTGCTATAAGTAACAGAAAATACACTAAGACACCTGCTGTGAATTTTCATGGCCTCTTATTTCCTGTTGTTCTCCATTTTAATTTTTGAGATGGAAGAAATGAACAGTGTGGCTCTATTTACATAATACACATTACTTGTTTGCCCAAAGATTAGAATGAAGCAGGCTAAATATCAGAACAAAGCTGAGAACTTAAGACCACATACTAAAGCTGCATTGTATTCAAAGAGAGTCACTCTGGTGCCCTCTAGAAACTCATTAATTCTTGTTTTTCTTTTTTTTTTTTTTTCTTTTTTTTATTAAATCATAGCTGTGCACATTAATGCAATCATGGGGCACCATACACTGGTTTTATAGACTGTTTGACACATTTCATCACACTGGTTAACATAGCCTTCCTGGCATTTTCTTAGTTATTGTGTTAAGACATTTACATTCTACATTTACTGAGTTTCACATACACCCTTGTAAGATGCACTGCAGGTGTAATCCCACCACTCACCCTCCCTCTGCTCACCTCCCCCCTCCTTCCCCTCCCTTTCCCTCTTCCCCCTATTCTTAGGTTATAACTGGGTTATAGCTTTCATTTGAAAGCCATAAATTAGTTTCATAGTAGGGCTGAGTACATTGGATACTTTTTCTTCCATTCTTGAGATACTCCATTCAATACGATATTGGCTGTGGGTTTGCTGTAAATGGCCTCTATCAGTTTAAGTCCCTTCTATACCAATTTTCTTAAGTGTTCTGATCATGAAGGATTCTGGATATTATCAAAAGCTTTTTCTGCATCGATTGAGAGAATCATATGGTCTTTGTTTTTTTAATTTGTTTATGTGCTGAATTATACTTATAGATTTACGTATATTGAACCAGCCTTGAGACCCTGGGATAAAACTGATTGGTCATGATGTATAATTTGTTTGATGTGTTACTGGATTCTGTTTTTTAGGAACTTGTTGAATATTATTGCATCTATATTCATTAGTGATATTGGTCTATAATTTTCTTTTCTGTTGGGTCTTTTCCTGGTTTGGGGATCAGGGTGATGTTTGCTTCATAGAACGTGTTGAGTAGTCTTCCTTCTTTTTCTACATTTTGGAACAGGTGGAGTAATATAGGTCCTAATTCCTCCTTGAAGGTTTCGTAGAATTCTGATGTGAAGCCATCTGGTCCCGGGCTTTTCTTTTTAGGGAGGTTTTGTATGGTTGATGCTATTTCCGAACTTGATATTGGCCTCTTCAACATATCCACTTGATTCTGGCTAAGTCTTGGAAGGTGACGTGCTTCCAAGTATTGGTCACTTTCCTTCAGATTTTCATATTTCTGAGAATAAAGTTTCTTGTAATATTCATTAAGGATTTTTTTAATTTCTGAGAAGTCTGTTGTTATTTCATGTTTGTCATTTCTGATTGATGAGATTAGAGATTACTCCTTTTTTTCTGATTAGGTTAGTCAAAGGCTTATCTATTTTATTGACCTTTTCAAAAAACCAAATTTTTGATTTATTGATCTGTTGTATAATTCTTTTGTTTTCAATTCCATTTAATTCTCCTCTGATTTTGGTTATTTCTTTTCTTCTACTGGGTTTGGGGTTGGAATGTTCTTCCTTTTCCAGTTGCTTGAGATGTCCGATTAAATTATTAACTTTCTCTCTTTTCGTTCTCTTGAGGAAGGCTTGCAGTGCTATAAATTTCCCTCTTAGGACTGCCTTTGAAGTATTCCAGAGGTTCTGATAATTCGTGTCTTCATTGTCATTTTGTTCCAAAAATTTGGCAATTTCCTTCTTAATCTCATCTCTGACACAGCCAGGTACGTCTTAGGCTCAGTAAAGCAGTCCTCTGGGTTAGCCCCCCACTGGGAAATTTCCGGCTCTGCACGTTTGTTTCTAGTCCCCGCGCTCCACCCAGACCGGTACCACTTCAGGCTAACCCTTTACTCATGGGGTCTGCGTTTCCACCCCAGATCTGTTCCATGGTGGTTGCCACCTGAGAAGATGCCTGGCCTCCTCTTGTTGCCCAGGGAGACAGGGGGTATGGTTTCAGAATATCCGGTAGTGAGCCTTATTGTTGCTAAAAGATGGCTCCTGATCTGTGCCTCGGGGCACTGCCACTCCAGTTTGGTTCCCTCTCAGCTGACTGTCCTCTTCTCACTCCTGTGTCCCAGAGTCTGCACTGACCAGCTGCAGTTTAGGCCCTGTCCACACTCCTTGAGAAATCACCCAAGAATCTGGACTCCTGGGGGACAGGCTTCCAGACCTCAAAGTGAGAGTGGAGGGGACTGAGAGCTCAGAGTTGCAGGTAAAGAATATATACAGTTTTATACAGTTTTATGCCTGGCAGAGAATGCCATGGCACCCTAGTAGGGGAGGTAGGTCCAGTTTTTAGAGGGTCTCTCCCGTGGAGTGCAGTGGGAGGACTTTTGAACTCTGCTTGTTTGTTTATTGGGCACTCAGAGCCATTCTCATGGGGGAGGGACTCCTATCTGCT
>CAUYPK010169240.1:0-50291 GCA_963574355.1 Loris lydekkerianus
ACTCCTCAACACAAACCAAGCACCAGGTAGCCAAGGATACAGCATCTGCTCTGGCCGCTTTAAATTCCTTCCTGGATAATTGGTGGGACCACACCTGTGGTGCATCTTACAAGGATACATGTGAAACTTACTAAATGTAGACTATAAATGTCTTAACACAATAACTAAGAAAATGCCAGGAAGGCTCTTTTAACCAGTGTGATGAAAATATGTCAAATGGTCTATAAAGCCAGTGTATGGTGCCCCATGATCGCATTAATGTACAAGCTATGATTTAATAAAAAAAGAAAGAAAGAAAGAAAATTCCTCCCTAGAAATGGATTTGGAGGGACTAGAAGATTACTTTAGTGAATGATTCTCCGGCAGTTTAATGACCCCTTTACTCTGTAGCTTTCATTTCTTATTTCTCACATTATTCCCTTTTCTCTTTTAACTTTGTTGATCTTCTCCCTTCATCCCACCCCAGTCATCCACATGTACACACACTCATTAAGAAGGGACACTTGGGCGGAGCCCGTACCTCAGTGGGTAGGGCGCTGGCCACGTACACCAAGGCTGGAGGGTTTGAACCCGGCCTGGGCCACTTAAACAACAATGACAACTGCACAACAACAACAACAGCAACAGAAGGGACACTTGCAGGTAAAAACACAAACCCCTACTATGTTTTGCTTTGACAAAAGGGAGGAAGAAGAGTTTCTGTGAAAATCTGTCACTTGAGTGATGCCATTTAAATTCTGTTCTAGAAGATAAAAACATCTTTCTGAACTGATTAAAGTCCACAAGTACAGCTAAAAACAACTTTTATTTTAACCATTATCACTTTTTCAGTTTGACATAATCATTTGACCTTTTTTGTAAATAAATAGTAAAATGGACATAACTATGTACGTAAAAAAAAAAATGCTTGCACAAATTCATGCTAATAATTAAGTGGCAGAGATAGAATAAGGTATTTCTGATTCCAAGTTCCTTTTTCTTCCTGTTTCCTTACCTGATATGCTCCTGTGGTATCAAGATCAAGTTCACAGATCCTCTTCAGGCATTAGTACTGCTGAGTATGGAGGGGAAAGGCCTGGAGTGACTGGACCAGGATGGCTCTACAGAGATTTCATTCATTTCCACGTCTCACTCTGGGGTGGACAGAACTCTAACACTCCCTCCACAGTCCCCACTTCCCGTGAATTACACTCTAATATAACTCCTTCCCTTGAATGTGGATGGGACCTGTGACATATTTCTAGCCAATACATTCCTCACCATCACTTGACTAAGTTACATTTGGTGAGACTCTATCATAGCAGATTGGAGGACACAGTCTCCCTTGTTGGCTTTGTAGAAGTGAACTGCCTCATTGTGAGAAGGTGACATGGCAGAGAACTGAGAGTGACTTGTAGGAACTGAGAGCAGCCCCTGGCTGGTAGCCAGAAAGGACATGGGGCCCTCAGTCCTACAGTTACTAAGAACAGAATTCTGCCAACGAGCACGTAAGTTTGAAGAGGACCCCGAGCCTTTATTTGCATGACTCCCAGCCTTGGCTGATACCTTGATTTCAGCTTGGTGAGACCCTAAGCAGAGGACCCAGTAAGCCGTGTCCAGACTCCCATGGAAACAGTGAAATAGTAAATGTGTATTATCTTATGCTGCTAAGTGTGTGGTTGTTTGTTGCATAGCAACAGAAAACCAATATGCACCCCAAGCCTCTCTCCCAGGTGACATTCCCACAGGGCCGAGCAGGATGGGGGGATGGGGTGGCCTGCCCTGTTGATAATCGGAACTGTGAGCACCTAACAAAAGGGGTCCCCCCTTTGAGGATCCTGTCTGTTTCACAGGTTGCTTTCACACTGCCTCCTTTAATGTCTATTCATTGTAGTCTTAACCACAAGTCAACCCACTACCTTAGAAGAATGGTTGGAAAGGTACGAGTTCTAGAAGATGTGTGAAGAGTAGCAATGACTTCCCCGTGTCTCCCTGTCCTGGGCATCAGCCTGCACACTGCGTCCACACGCTGCCCCCACACCCGCACACAGACAGAAGCTGGCCACACGCTTCCCTCTCTCGGGGGTAAGTCCTCATGGCTCTGCCTCCCCGGCTCCCTGGTGGCCTCTGACACTCAGGGCCTCAGCTTTCTTGCGTGGCTAGGTCACGGTTTTAACTTGAGTTACATCTCACATATTTAAAAAGAATAAAGCCTCTTCATTTGCTATTTCTGACCTCCAAGAGTCTCATCCAGCTGCATAGTTTTTAATCATTTTGTGATATCTTAGTCTATGGCTGTTTGAACAATCTATCTTTAGGAAATAGCTGATTTTTAAATTCTTCCCCCTCTTCTTACTCTCCCAGTTAGCATCTGCTTTGGGAAGGGGTAGAGTAGGCGTCATAGGTTAAGTTCCCTGGGAAGCCCTCTGAGAGGCCAAAATTACATGCAGGTTTATCAGAAAGTGTTCCCGGGGATACCTTGCCCTCCCTCCCTTTCCCCACCTGTGAGGGGCGAGGGAAAACTTGGCCTGCAGTTCGAGGAGAAAGTTCCACTCACAGGGAGTGTATTAGAAAGACTCTCTGGTCACAAGTTCCATCCACGTTCTCCAATTCAGCTCTACCCATAAAACTGATTTTTAAAAGGCTCTGTTTCATTTTTGTGTCTTATTTCTAGTCGTTCTAAATTCAGAAGAAGACAGGGGTGCTATTTATCGGTCTTCCAAAAATCCAGCCAGAGTGGTGAAGGTGAAAATTATGATGGTGGTAACAATCACAGTGATGGTTTTAACTTCAGTTAAAGCTCAAATGAGGCTATTCAAAAGCACCAGTTAGGAGCCGCTGGCTCATCCCAACCCCAGGTTCTTTCTTTGTGCCTTCAGTTTGACAACTTAGCACCCTTTAAAAATTCATTGTCCTGAGTACGTTGAGTCTACACAGCCAACAGGGAAATCTTACCTGCACTCCTATAGGCATCTGTGTGGTTTGGGAAGTCCCAAATCACTGAGTGTCAGCGCCCCGGAGTTCCATGTATATTCCTGGGTAGAGGTCCCCCAAAGGGACAGGAAGACTTGGAAATGTGAGCAAATCTGAGTAGGTGTAAACCACAGCATCATGGCTGTGAATGCATTTAGTGGAGATGTTGGAAGATGTTGGATTTGAACCGATTACCTTCACTTCTACCCACCTTGGCTGCTTAGCGGTCAGGACTCTCTGCTGGAAGAACACAGCACTAGGAATCCCACGCTGTGAGTGCCAGGCTAAGCTTTGCCATGGATGGAAGGAAACTCTGCACAAGTGTAGCTCAGCCCTGGCGTCAGCCTGCCTACTGTTTGCAGTGGCCAGCAGCCTAGCTAGCCTGCAGCAAGGATCTTATCTCTCTAAATGGCTTTCCTTCATCTGTAATGTGGGGATAATTATAGCACTTGCATCCTAAGAGAGTTGGGGGAACAAGATGAGATAAGCCATGAAAAGTGTTTAGCACAATATCCGGCACACTGCAAATATCCACACATGTTGTTGTTAGATGAGGAAGTAGAAGATGATTTAAACTCGTAGCACTTAATTATTCAATGGGAATAGAATAGTAATAATAATAATAATAATAATAATAATAATGAATGTTTGCAGCACTGGTTGTAGGAAAAAATAAGATAAATGAATGAATAGAAAAATTAAAAAAAAATGCAAATATAGAACATCTTTATTTATAGTGAAATTAATGTTTGTTTCTCAGTCTTTTCTAAAATAGGATGGGGGTAAATAGGAGGTTTTCTTGCAATGACTGTGACTTATTTGAGCAGACCTCATCACCGACAGGTGGGTTTTACTTGTGTGTCAGTTTGTTCAAGCTTTATTCAGGGGACAGGAAAGCTGCTAATGGAGACGGTAAACCCCAGGAGTCAGTGAACATCATTTTAAGGGGTCTCATTCCAGGGCAGTCACTAAAGTTGCATTAGTCACTCACATCTCAGTCCACCCTGAGGCTCTGCTACGTAGCATACTACATGCTAGAAGTGGGTTTTGATGGTGAAAATCATCACCTGTTCCTGATAGGAATGGATTCTGGATTCTGGTGAGTGGTCAAATTGAAGGTATTCAAGATAGGAGGGCTGGAGAGGGCCTGCTCTGCTCCCTTGCATGCAGTGGGTATAAGCCTCTGGGCAGCCTGACTCCTAGATGTTGCTGGGTCAATGTGGAGTGTGGTTACAGCTCCCAATACAGAGAACTCAGACTTCAATGAACTCACCTAGCAGGTTGTATGCCTGGTTCCCTGCCTGATTCGCTAAATAAAACATGTTAAATAAATGTCTATATGTGGCAATATTTGGTCTTGGATTCACTTTTTAAAAACCTGGCAAGGTGTCATGGAGAAGTAGATTATTCTTGCCCCTCTTAAAACCTTTCGATGGCTCCTATTAGCTACCAATAAGAATCTAACTGTTGTGCAAATTGGTTTAGATGGTTCATGACAATTTTAATGTATAGCAATTTTAGGGCAGAACAAGCAACTTTATAAATTATCTGACTAGTTACACTTCCACTGTCAAGGCTAACTGTTAAGTAATGGCTTAGGACTTGTGGCAGGCATTGCCTCAAATGCCATGCCATGACTCTGCGCTTAAGCAATTCTTTTGAATAGACACTTTCACGTACTTACAGGTGGGCTTTAAAGCTGATGATCCTGGGTTTGAATCCTGCCCCCACTACTGTGTTACCCAGGGCAAGTTACCTAACCTCTCTGAGCCTCCGATTTCTCATTTATAAAATGTTAGCTGTCTTTGATAGTTATATATTCATATCTATCACACTGTTCGATACAACAACTTTGTGAGCCAGGCAGGACAGCAGTATAGTTTTAAATACTTTTCTGCAATTTATAGATGGGAAAACTGCATAACAGTAAGAGATGTAACTAGGGCAGCTGTGGTTCCCTGAGCTGCATACCTGTACTGGTCTTTGGCTGCAACCAGGCCACACAGCAGGAGGTGAGTAGCGGCCAGAGAGTGAAGCTTCATCTGCATTTACAGTTACTCCTCGTCCCTGGCATCCCTGCCTGAGCTCTGCCGCCTATCAGATCAGCGGCAGCGTCAGATTCTCAGAGGAGCACAAATCCTACTTCAAACTGTGTGTATGAGGGATCTAGGCTGTGGGCTCCCTTATGAGAACCTAACGTCTGATGATCTGAGGTAGAGATATAATGTGTTTGAATCATCCCCACACCATCCCTCCAAACCCCACCCCGGGCCGGGGAAGCCGTCTTTCATGAAATAAGTTCCCGGGGCCAAAAAGTTTGGGGACCGCTGTAGAACAGCAATTAAAATCTTCTGACTCGAACCCCTGGTTTCTATCCCAAATCAGAGTTAGAGATATAGATGGAAGCGTGATTTGGACATTTAAATATTAATAATCGGAAGAACATGCTGTAAGTTGGAGGTTAGCTATCTGGGGGCAGAAACGTCATCTCTTTCTTGGCTGCACACTGAGTTGGGCTCAGTTAGAGGTAGTAACAGAAAAGTAGGACAGGACTTGGAAATCTGAGTGAAAGGAGAGAAGCCTTTCACTCATTTGCCCAGCCTAGTTTGGTATGATCTCCATTTCTTCTGAACTTTTGGTATTTTTCGCTTATTTGTATAATTTACTTGGAATACAGCTCATATAGCACCACAGCAGAAGGGACTAGGTGGTAAGTGTTTATCACTCCAGCCAGAGGAAGAATGCCACTTCTCCATGGAGTAGCATTGGGTGACCAGTTGCACGGTGACAAATTCTGATGTCTAGTTCTGAATGCCAGTTCTGTCACTCGGTCCCTATGTTGCTGCACCCTGCCCCAGTGGACGTGCCCTTCGTGGCGGCTATGCAGAGTAAGGAAGGACGATTCTGGAGGTGAAGGCAGAGACGGTGGCTGCCTCTGAGGTTGGGCAGCACCAACAGTAATTCCAGAAATAAGTAGGCTTGGTGAACTGTTGTGGACTGACCAAAGCTGCTTCATGCTTGATAAATCCATAAATAAATATGGATTTATTCCTGCTCTTTATTTTTTGCAAGCAATCCCCCTGCCTCTGAGAAATACCCACATTTAAGAAGGGAAGAATACAGGGAGCGGACAAAAGTTAGAGAGAAGGTATTTATTTCCAAGGGATGCTGCCAATAACAGAGCTTTTTGACTAAAAGATGCTCTGTGCTGTCGCACGGCTAGACAAATGAGCTCCTAAAGAAAGGGAGCTTTTTCCCTCAAAGAGCCCAATTTGTCCTTCAGAGGGTCCACATGGACTGTAAAATTCTCTCATTTTCGCTATCCCAGTGTGCCTAAGCTGAGACCTGCAATTCTTAGTCTTAAAATCTGTCAGCTTTGTTGCTGTTATAGTTTTTGAGTAGCAGTGATGGGCCATTCGAGGCAGGGGGAAGCAGAAGTATGGCTGTGAATATTTATTCAACTGTTCTCTAAGATGACCCTCTCTGTCCAGAGGTCTGCAAATAAGTAAAAACACAGCACATGGGGAAGTATGGTGCCAGCCATGGATAAACAGAATTTCATCTTCAAACCAAGGGCCAGGCTGCTTTGCATTCAAGACCATCATGGTTGGCCCCAAGGTGGCGCTAGGCCCAAGAATGTTCCCAGCAGGTGCCTACTGCAGTCCGGGGTGAGACACCACCTGGGCTCCTGCCTCCCATCCCCAGCCAGGGAATGGCGTGGTGAGTCATTGCAGCCACCAGTAGCTGAGGCTGGGAATTCATACGCCAAAAAAAATAAGCATCGGATTCACTCTGGATTATGGAAGATTCTTTTTTCAGCTGTATAAATTTAGCCTATTAGGTGACACCTACTCTGCCAGTTTGGAAGCTGTAAATTGTTTTTTCATAAAATGAGCTCAAGTTACACAATAAAGGCATTTGAGAGAGTTGACACAGGTAGCAATTCAGGTTGTGGGGAAAAAAGGAAAACAGTAGTCTTTGCAGCACTGTTGGTTACACATTAGAATCTCTGGGAGAGTTTTAAAAAATATGAATTGTGGTAGATCAAAAACTGGCAGCAGGCTCGGCACCCAGAGCTCAGTGAGTTGAGCGCCGGCCACATACACCAAGGCCAACGGGTTCGAACCCTGCTGGGGCCAGCTAAACAACAATGACAACTATAACAACAACAAAAAATAGCGGGGCATTGTGGTGGGCGCCTGTAGTCGCAGTTACTTGGGAGGCTGAGGCAAGAGAATAGCTTAAGCCCCAGAGTTTGAGGTTGCTGTGAGCTGTGACGCCATAGCACGCTACTGAGGTTGACATAATGAGACTCTCTCCCAAAACAAAAGAACTGGCGGCAATTCTTCATTCCTCTCTTGCTGAGGTACTTTTGCAGCTTTTCCCATTAAGAAATACAGCTTCTTTTCACTCCTTCCCGTGTGAGTCTGGGCTTGACTTCAGGTTTCCTACAGTCAGCAGGTTGCAGCAGAAGTGATTCTACCCGTTCCATGTCTAGGCTCAAGGGACCTGGCATGCTCCACCTGGTCTCCTGCAACCCTGCTCAGGCCAGCCTACCAGAGGATAAAAGACAACTGAGCTCCACTGTTCAAACTAAGGTCATCCTAGACTAGCCAGTTCCCAGCCCACTATGGCCTGACTGTAGGTGTGTGAGTGAACCCAGCTCAGCCAGGCCAGAACAACCACCCAGTTGAGATGAGCCCAAATTGACAACCAGCAGAAATGCGAACTATAAACTTGTTCTTTTAAGCCACAGTAAAAGCTAACTGATATACCACTGTTTGTGTGTGAGATGGACCTTAGTATCAGTATGCATTTATATACACACACTCAGAGAGGGTGCCAAAAAATGTATATACACTTTAAGAAAGGAAAAAGTTTAAAATTGTAATACTCAATATATAGATAACATTTGTTATCCCATGTATGTATGCTATATATTTTTATCTCTTCTAATAGCCCAAGCCAAACATGACTTGGGTATTATAATCTTTTTTTTTTTTTTTTTGAGACAGAGTTTCATTTTGTCATCCTCTGTAGAGTACCATTATGTCATAGCTCACAGCAACCTCAAACTCTTGGGCTCAAGTGATCTTCTTGCCTCACAGCCTCCTGAGTAGCTGAGACTATAAGCACCTGCTACAATGCCCAGCTATTTTTTAGAGACAGGGTTTTACTCTTGCTCAGGCTCATCTCTAACTCCTGAGTTCAAGAAATCCACCTGACTCAGCCTCCCAGAGTGCTAAGATTACAGGTGTGAGGCACCGTGTTGGCAAGTATTAATTTTTTTTCTTTTTTTGGAGACAGAGTCTTGCTTTATCATACTGAGTGCTATGGTGTCATCATAGGTCACTAAAACCTCAAACTCCTGAGCTTCAGTGATCCTCCTGCCTCAGTCTCCTAAGTGAGCTAAGACTACATACCTGTACCACCACATCTGTTTAATATTTTTATTTTTTGGTAGAGGCAGGGTCTTGCTCTTGCTCAGGCTGGTTTTGAACTCCTAGCACACTGGGAGGCTGAGGTGGAAGGGGCACTTGACCTCAGGAGCATAAGCCTGTATCAGTGTGTTTTAAAAGGTCTCTGGGTGATTCTAAAGTTGAGAACCCCTAGTCTAGATGAAGGTACTTAATGCTTCATGGGCTGGGTTATATGTGGGTTAGACCAAAGATTCACTTAATGGGACATCTTTAAAGAGTGTGGATATCTGAGTTTAAAATGAATTAAAGAACTTTTAAACTCACTAATTTATAGAAAATAATAAGCCAAGATAGGATCTGTATACCAAATATAAATGTATTAAAAAATTGAGGGCAAGTGAAAAGATGTAAGGGAATTTAGATAAAACCTTGACTTTGTACATTTGGAGAAGTGGAAGCCCAGAAGGTTTAAATGACTTGCTCAAGGCCAAATGACTAATTTGTGACACAGTCTAGACTTCAATGAAGCTTCCTGGCTCCAAATTTGTTTGTTTGCTTTTCTTGATTCTTTTACAGTGTGACAGTAACATGATCCTTTTTTTGATTCACTACTTGTAAACTCACATGGAGCCTGCACGGAGACTAGAAATGGGTTAAGAATAAGGTCATCTTTACAGAGCATCCCTAGCCTTTTCTGATTTATATCAAGGGTGATAGGTTTGTTGATTCTAAAAGGTACCTTACTCACTCACTGTCAGAAACAAAAGTTGTAGTCTCACGAAGTAGAGTAGCTTTCCTGTTCTTTATGAGATCACAATGGGATGCAAGAGGAGAAAGTCTGCTTAATTCTTTCCAGGAAAAGACAAAGAAGAAAACTGGTCCATGGTCAATGAATTAAAGCAGTTTATTTAACATTAATTGCAGAATTTACAGCACTACCATTTAATGATAGGAATAAAAATAGAAAGAATCCAGTGTAAGCAATGTTGCAGACAAAACATCGGGGTACGAAATGAACAAAATTGAAAACGCAATTAACATCCAAAGAAATCTTCCAAAGGACTGAGAGCTCATCGCGGGGTGAGCGTCCTCTCCATGAACGAAGTGTGATCCACAACCCCACCAGGATTTCAGGGCAGCCACTGAACATATACCCTGTTGACCATCCCTGGAAATTCTTTGTCTGACTCAACATGTCTGTGATGGGGCAAAATCTGGATTAGAATATGCTTTGGAAAGACATCTCAGGGCAAAAATTCAATAAGAATGTGGGTTAGCATGTGTGGATTTTCTTTTTTAAAACAGAGGAGAATGGGAGAGTATACAGTTTAGGGGTGTGTTTTCCTGATTTTAAACATGAGAGATGGTATTAAAGGGATTAACTTAAAAACAAAAAAAAAACCAGTTTAAAGTTTTCCCCTATGATTTTCCTAGAGATAACATTTATAAGAGCAAAGGACTAGAACACGAGGTAAGCACGTGACTCTCCGATCTCTTGTCCTCTTGGGGTCTGGAAAGAATCCTATGATAGGTAGTTGGGTTTCTACTAAAGAGCTAGGCTTCTGGAACAGTGACCTAGAAGGCAGGTGGCAGAGCACGGTCTTTGACAGGGGGCCTCAGGTCTATAGCCATTTCCCTGTGGTATAAGGGGTCTCTTTTCCATTTTAAAACTTTAAACAGAGCTGGGGCAAATTCTTCTCTCTTCACCTCATTGTAATCACCTTTAAATACCATGAAGCAACCAACAGATGAGAGAGGCTCTAAACCCACAGGCCAGCATGTGAAATTAAAAGGTATTTTTAATACTAAAATAAATACATTTGAGACCAGGGACTAAAGTGAGAAAAGAGCCAGGACTGACTCAGATCCTGAGAACAAAACAGAATGGGAGAAAAGACACGGCAGCTTGTGTTAATTCACTTTGGCAGGAAGATAGCTTCTCTTATAAGAAGTCACTGAGAAAGCACCTGCGGCACCTGTGCTAATAAAATATTATGTGGGTGGAAATATTTGAATATTTGAATGATGAAAAATCTGACCTAGCTCTTTCTTGCTGGCCTAGGGAAACACCTTTGAGAAAAGTGAAGGATGAAGAAGGGAACTAACTAATTGCAGCGTTGGTCAATCCCTGATTATCTTTGCCTGTGAAGTTCTTCAGCATCCTAGACTAGGAGAGAAAAGGCTGAATTGCTCTAGAAGTTAATAACATTTGGTGACTGAAGAGAAACCTACACCAAGATCATGTCTGTATCATCTCAGACCTTCCTCCAAACTTCAGTGGCTTTTTATCAATTTGTCAGTGTGAAGCTCACGTTCTTGTTTCAGAAATTTCACTGTGCTGGCTGCTTTACAACCTTTTATGGTAAGAAGTGTGCTGGCACTGCTTGGGATAGTGCTACACAAAAGAACATGGTGAAAAAAGCAAATAATATTCTGCCTTTAGGGAAGTATCTGTTAATAATGTGACCACCTATCCAATGGGTTTGGATACTTGACCTTTCTTCCCAGGTGGTAGGTTCCCTATCATAATCTGAAAAAAAATCTTTCCCAGACAGTAAGCTGACTCTTAAATACCAAACTGAGCCACAGGAAGGGGAATGGGGGAGAACCCCCACACGCTGCAGCTTTTTGCATAGGCCTTTCAAGCAGAGATCAAATGACTGTCGATGGGCCGTGTTCTTGTTTGGTTTAATAGCTGTGGTTCAGCCTGTCTCCCTAGAAAAAATCAACAGCATGTGCACAGCCCCGACATGGCAGCGAGGCTTGGAGCCAGAGTGGGGTCTCCTTTTCCCTCTTGTTATTTTTCCAGATCAAAGAATTGGGAACAGCTAAAATATAACTTTAAAAAAAATTAGGAAACCTCATTCCATACCTTCCCTTTTTTCTAAACAACCATCTCCAAGAGCATGGGTAAAACGGAGCTTATGTAGAAGAGCCCCACTAGATGGAGGGGACCTGAACGGTTTGAGAGTCAGTATGGAAGAAGATGTCTCCTCTGATGTCCCAGGTAAAGCCAGGCCGATGGGCTGCCATAGCCTTGGCTGGGTGGAGCCTGACTTGGGGAAGGTGAGTGTCTGAGTGGATCACACAAGATCTCAGGTTGCTTGTTTCTTTTTCCTGCCTTTCCTATATGAATTGGGGTCTGCTTTCATGCTAGCATGTGCTCAAGCCAAGGGATGGCAGAAAAGTGTTGGGGTCCAGAGAGAAAGAGGTTAGAGAGTTTTGGCCCAGTTCTCTTTAAAGGTGACAGATAGGGAAATCTCTTCCTAGTGCCAAAACCTACCTTCTAGCCCATGACCTGCCATTTTCCAGGTGAGGTCCACATCCCTCCCATGAGGGCAGGAGAGAAAAATGAGGCCAACCTGAGGTAATGCTACAATTCCATGTCTCCAAGGAAAAGGACAGCCATTGGCACAAAGCATTGAGTATAAACCCTTTAATAACAAAATAACAATTACGATGTAGCTACCTCAGTTGTCTGGAAAACTCAGCTTACACTTGATTCAACATATCACTTTCCACAATGTTAAAGGAAAAAAAGGACATAAAATGGTCTAACAAAATATACCTTGGATTCAATTAGACAAGTCTTCTTGGCAAATCCTAGTAAGCCGGACTCATGGTTGCTTGTGATAAAAAGGGCTGGGCATGCTCATGTCTCAAACACCCCACTGTTTTCTTTGGATCAAAAATGCACTTGAACTTTGTAGATACACCAAAATCTACATAAAGAGAAACAGTCTGTGGGTTTGTATGGGAGGAGAACTTTACTGAAATAAATATCCATTTTATTGTGGAAGAACATATAAAGCTTTCTGGAAGAGTAAACACTATTACAATCATCAAGTATCTTACAAAAGCCGATTTTAAAATGTTTGTATCCATTCCCATCTTTGGCAGATTAATAAGGGGAAAAATAAAAAGACCATATATTACAGAGCTTTCATTATCGCAATCTACCTTATAAGGCCAAATGAAAACATGTTTCTTTGTATTATTGAGAGCACATTCCCAATATATTCTCACTGACACATATGAATGCTCTACTGTCAGTGATTTCCAATATTTTGCATAGCAGATGGCTGCTTCTCTCCCATTGTTTCCTAAGCTGCACTCCCCTATGCAAAATAAAGTGTGCTTGGCAGTTGATTTGGCTTCACGTCAAGCATGTTGTTTGGGAAATAGGTATAAAACTTGACAATGGATCTTAGAACCCAAATAAGAACAAGTTTGCCCAATCCGCTGCCACTGAAAAATACTTTTTGAGATCCAGAGACCTCAGATAATTGGGGGATTTAAGGAAGTTGGTTTTCCTAAACCAGATCCCAAAACTTTTTCTTTTATTCCCCTTTAGAAGGTAGATGTAACATGGGGCAGGTAAAAAGTAAGATCGAGTCACCTCTGACTCTGGGAGGAAGAATCATAATATTGCTGCCCAGGTCAAGTTTGGGGGGAATGGCCATGCATTTTTGCCCAAATCACCAGAACAATTGGTGAGGATGTCCAGGAGGGTGGACAAAAAATATCAGAGAAGGATTATTGATATTAATGCCATTTGAGTTTCTACTAGGAACTGACATAATAACAAAAACATTAGAAGAAACCACACATAGTTTAAAAAAAAAAAAAAATAGCCATTCTCAAGAAGAGAGCCAAGAGGGCCCGAGCTGGATGAATTAGCATCTCCATATTCATGGCCAGTTAGGTTTAAGGTCATGAACATAAGGTTAAAACACTTCTTTTAGTGAAAATTAAAAATGCAGTGGTGACTTGTTTCAATTCTTATTCTCAAACCCATCTAGGATATAGTGATATTATCTCATGTTATGAGGGCCTCAATTTGTGGAATGCAGGTTGGCTAACTCAAACTTAGAATAACCTTTCTCATTCCAAAATTTGCATCCAATTCAATCTGACTCATTTTGAGATTCCCACAGATATAAAGGTATTTTCGAGATGAGACATCTCCCAGTAAAACCAATATTACCACAGTCCGAGGCTGAACTGTGTACATTTTCACAGTTTAATGTATACACAACTGTTCCACAACTGCTAACAAATAGGCACCCATGCATAAATAAAGTCCATTGAACCAAAGGGGAAGATCTAGTTCAAAATGAAAAATGTTGCTATTAAGACCACAATGCATCACACCGCTAAATTTTTAGCCTCATGCATAAAATTATATCACTGATTGGCAGTTGCTAATTATAATACTACACTGTTAGCACAGAACAATTAATTGCTCAGACCAAGTAGCACAAATGTAGAAAATAATTATTTTTTTCAACAGAGCAAATGAACACAGATTGTTTCTTCAGCAAAATATGAAACTGTAAACTTTGGGCTCATTCTGCAACTTTCCCCAATCCAGAATAAATAAAATCCAAAGGGGAAAAAAAGAACATACATTTTTTTTTTTAAGCGCACCTTTTCATCTATTACAAAAGCACAACCTAAAACGTATAAAGCTTTTTTTTCTTTTTTCTTTTTTAAAATCACAGTTACCAAAAGAAACAGTGAATAATTTATTACATACGCTATAATAACATTACTCTAAACACTATTATCTATGAGGTATATCTGAGAAACTTCGGTAAGGAATTGCGCGGTCTGCATTGCCAACATGCCCAGGTTCATAGTAAAGCTTTGGAACCGTGAAGAACTAGAAAAAAGGGAAGAATGGGGGAGGCAGAGGAGGAGATATAGAGAAAGAACCTTTGGTATTAGTACAAATCTTGTTCTTTGCAGGGTTGCATTGCAAAGCACCACAGTACAGTAAGCCAACCAATTGACATATGGAGGCCCAGTTGAAGCTGAGGTATTCACAGGAAGGATTAAAAAAGCACAGAGAGGTCCAGACTGGCTAAATCGTTGCTTTGGTTCAAGCAAGGCACTCGTCCCGTGGTTATGTCACACTTTGCAAGTGAAGCATGAGGCTAGGGGGATTGCTGAGGAGGGGTCTGCCAACTGGGGATGTTTTCTGTGTTCAGGCTGCCATCGCTCTTCCTAGATCCTCTCTCGTAGGGGTGTGGCAGTAAGAAGTCTGGGGAAGGTGACGTTTGCTTACAGGGAGCGCTCTGCTGCTCAGTGAATTAGGTGATCTTTTCTGTGTCTCCCAGGTATTCTGAGAACTCTACTTCCAACAGGAATTTAGGAAGAAAACCAAAGCAATTTGCTGTTTGGAAGAAAGGCCTTACAGGTTTGCCTGGTATAGGGAGAAAATGGGATTTGAGCTTGTTTGGACAGCAGGGAACCTTCACCACAGGTCAGGGTGACGCTTGGCAACTTCAGAAAGAGGATAAGTGTTTCCTACAGAGTGTCATTCTGTCTTCTCTAGTCCTCTGTCAGCTACGCTCTGTTAATGCATGGACCTGAGGAATTCCTTGGTCTTTTCCTTTCTTAGCTTCTTTGTCTAAATGGACTCTTAAAAAGCTCCACGATAACTACACTACATGAAATACAAAATACTAGTATGCAATCCAGAGCTATGTAGACTATGGGTGGATCTTTTCATGTGTCTAAAACCCACCTGGTCGAATACTGAGAAAGACTCACCAGTTAACATTCAAATCACCCGGATGAATGGATCGTGATTTAATCACTTAATAGAATCAAAAGGAACTTAAAGAGACCAATTCATTTCATGAGTCAGATGCAAAGAGAGAAACAAGTTTGTAAGTAACCATTTTTTAAACTGGCGTATCCATTCCTCTGAAATTTTGGAGTCATTTTTCATTTAGGTTATTCAGATTAAAGGGAATAACCCTTTAACATCAGATGATATAAGGCTTCAACTTCTCTCATAAATACGCAGTTGGTTTAGAAATGAAATATAAATACCTACAAATGAAAAGGAAACAGCTGAAGAGCTTAAATACCACATGTGCAAATGGTGACCAAATTCCCTTTCTTGATAAATACTGGCTTTAAAATATCTGTAATCATCAAAGTTAGCAGGCTAAGAATGAGCTTTCTCCTCCCACCAAATCAAAAGCTTATTTATATAACACTTTGTAATGAGGAGGTTCAAAAGCCTTTACACTTTTCTTGGATCAATACGTACTTCCTAGGGTAAAACTCCCTGTATGAGCCCTGATCTTTCAAGGCAGGCCACCTTTACTGAGCAACTGATCACACGTGACTATGTTGAGATACTAACGTGATATTGAAAATGCTTGGGACTGTTTTTACCAGATGCCAATGTTAAATGACAAGCCCCAGTTCCTGCCCATTGCTAAAGGATTGCGCTTCCTATTTGCTGATGTCTGACACATCTCATGCAGAGGTCACCCCACATAACACACGGGATACTGGGCGGGGTCTGGGAGGCTTAGGTGGGCTTTGCCTCTGGGTAGTTACTAACTTGACCTGGATAACTATTTCACTTCTCCAGACCACAGGGGCTTGGACTAAATGATTTCTAAGGTCCCTTCCAACTCAACTAGTCAATGGTCAGAGTTTCTACAGTTCAATAATTAGAACTATTTACAACGGTTGCTCCAAAGCAGGGAGCCATGGCTAGGATTGAAGGCCATTTCCAACCAGTTTTCTTCACCAATCTGGGATCGAATTTAAGGAATCCAATTGCAGCAGCATCTGAACTTGCACCCCAAACAGGTTGAGGCGACAGCAAACAAATGAGAGAAACACAGAAAATATCCCTTTCCAAATCAGCAGCCACCGTCGCATAGATAATTATTTCTTTGGGGTATCTGAGCTGTGGCTATACATACCATATGTCAGAGAGAATAGTTCAAATTATAAAAGAGCACAAGCAAAATGCAGACCGCACAGAGAAAGAAATCTTTGGTATCTTTGGTGTCATCAACACGATTATAATTACAAATGGAAAAAGTCAGTGAGGTAGCCTTCTTTGGTTCTCACTAGGAATAGAAAGTTTTTCCTTTTTCTGCTTTTTTTTTTTTTCCTTTTTTTGTTTTGTTGCTTTACACACACAGAGTTCATTCTTGGAAGCAGCTAGTGTTAGGGTTTCTCTCTTTTCATGTATGATTTTTAAAAAATTTATTTTTTTCCAGTTTCTGTATAGAAGCCCCGAAATCCAGGCTGGTGAAGCAGGGTCTCGGCTTACGTTTTCTGAATGCACTGGTTCAGGATGAATATAGTCATTGCTTGTCCACAAAATTTGCTCTGTTGTTCTGACAGCAAACAAACTGTAGTGCTCTCTGTTGTTTTAAATAAAAAATATAAACTATACAGTGCACCTCTAACAGATGCTGAATAAGTTAAATAAATAAGTTACAATATGAAGCCTCTGAGGGCCACAATAATAATTAGGAGGTGAAGTTCGCCTGGTACCAGGTGGGGCTGCGAACTTAAATAATTTAATAATGATTACTTAGACTAAGGTTAATTCAAGAAGGAAAACGACCCCGAATTCTTTTGTCGTAACCTGTACTTCTTCCCTGTCTGTAACAGAATTTCACGGCTTTATAAAGCAAACTACACTTCGAGGGTATTCTAAATAGGATTTTGCATCTCTGATGCACCATTGGTCTGGGTTTTGATAAATAAGTACAAGGGGTAAACGCAAACTAAGAAAGGATAATTAAATACTTGCCCAAATCCTACACATTAACGTACTCAAAACTAATTTAAATAAATTAACTACATTACTGGCACGTAGCATGTGGGGTCATAACCCAAAGAGATAAGATAAAAAAATATTTTTTTTTTGGGGGGGGGTGTCTTCATTTCCTGACTGACAAAATGTACAACCTTTTCCCACACTTTAAATGAGAATAAAGCAGGAAATTATAACTTTGGAAGCTTGCTCATATTAAAGGCCATATAGATGTGACAAGCGTGAAAAAAAAAAACCCACTACCCCTCCCTGCTCCCCACCCTAGCAACACAACACACTGTTGTCTCAACCATGGAAACCGGAGCCTACTCTCTCTCCCCATTGGTTTATTATATAGCTTGACTTTGCTATTTTTTTCTTTTCCTTACTGTTTTTCTTTTCTTTTTTTTTTTTAATTTGGTCCTTTTACAGGTCTTTGGATTTAGCTTAGTTATGAGAGATCCAGAATAAAGCTATTTAACCGAAGTTATCAAGCATAGGTGTCTTTCTAACACAGATGACTAAATAATATACAAGGTTTCTTGAAAGTTGAATTTATCTTGGACGTGCCCAAATGAAAGTAATTCCAAGTGTACACAGTGAAGATGCTGGGATATGGTTTTCCCCCCTGGACTTTGGTTTTTAATGTTACAATAAATAATGAAAAATATATATATTGGAGAAGTACCATGTATTTGTTAAATGATGATTTAAAATGCATTTATTGTAACAGATTACAGTATATAGCATTAAGCAAGTCTGTACACACTTGCATGAACACAATCTAGACACCAACAGGTGATGTGTGTTGTTATAAAGACACCTATGAGAAATGTTCAGGTATCTAAATCTGTTTACATCCAAGCTGGACAGACTGTCTAAGCTTTAGGCAAACTTATCTACCAAAATTTATGCTGTGTGAAATGCTTGCTGCTAAAAATGAAGCAGAGTAGAAGACGTACATGAAATTGACATACCTGTAGCAATGTGTTTTACCTTACATACGTTTTCTCCACTAAAAAGGTATTAGCTGGTCAATTCCTTCAACCTAACTCAAAAGCCTCTAAGGAAAGCTTAGGCTCTGGCCATGTGACTGTCATAGTCATTTGGTATCTGAGAACATCAAGCATTTAAGGTCCCACAGGAGTCACACAATAGCCCATCAGCCTCAGTGATAAGTTTTCTATCTACTAACGTGAGGTCCTATATATTATAATCTTGAGTATCTTTGCATTTTATAAGTATTCTGGGACTTTCTAAAACAAATAAATTCTACCCTCTCCTCCTCCACCTAGAAAAGAAACAAATTATTGATAGAAAATAGGTACTGAGACATTCATGTTTAAAGCCAGTGTCACTATCTTCTGAGATTTATACAACCAACTGGGGTGCCATTCTTCCCTTAGTAAGAATTTTTGTGGCCTTGTTTTAAAACTAGACTCTCATGTTGTTGCAGAGGTGACTCAGTCTTAGCTAAGGGTATTAGATTATCCCTCTATCCAGTTTTGCAGATAAGTATCAGACAGTTATGGGGATACCAGCTCTATTCCTTCTTCGCCTACCATTTCTACTCACTCCTCCTGCTTAGGCTAGTAAGTCAGAATCATACAGCATCAGTAACAACAACAATGAGAAGTCAGTCCTAATTTGTTAGGAATCTAGAGAGTTATCATCAAAGTATTTGTGTCTGGGCCTTGTGGTCAACCTTGACCACATGTATCATCTCCTTTTCTCCAGTTTTTAATAGAGTCCATTATTATTCAACAACAATGGAAACTACCCTGTTGTTCTTAGGTTTTTAAAAATCCAACTTTACAACCTCCTGACAATCCAAGTGCACTATAAAGACAGACTGTCTTGACACTTTGGTAATGAAGATCAAACAGACACTCCTATAAGTCCTAGATTTTCAAAAGTGGGAAAGTTTCCTTCTCTACACAGGCGATAGTGCTTTTTTTTTTTTTTTAAAAAGAAAATAGGTTAAACTTTAACTTACTGGCACTAACAGGTAGGTGCCCAGCATAGACATAGTCATTTAAAAGATAATTTATATTTGGCTTTGGAATACATTATTTGATTTGGAAAATACATATGTGTATATTGTGTGTCTATCAGATTTGCCTTCCTAGTTTTGCTTTTATTTTAGCTTGAAATACAAATTAGTTTTCATTGCTTAAGCCCACTTCCAAGACCTTGTGGGTATTAGGGGAAAGGAGCTATTGTGACAACTCTTTTTGGATATCTCCAGAGAAAGCATCACACTTCCTGGCTCAGACTAGTTTGTATCTTCATGTGTGATACAACCTCAACACTCTTTAACGTTTTGGAAAAGCTTTTAAATTATGTTGAGGCTTTATTGTTGTTGCTGTTTTCCTTTTAAAAAGAAATGCATTGGCTCTGTGTTTGTTTATTATTCCTGAAATGAAAGAATTTATGTTCCCAATACCAAAATTACATTGAAACAAAAATAAAGCAAGCCTCTTTATATAAAGGAATAAACAAAAATATCTTTTCACTTAATAACTGTGGGCATTTTGGGGTTTCTGTAGCTGGAAGAATGTGAAATTTGGTTGAGAACTGCTCCTTCACATTGTCCCTTTTGTTGTTGATGGCTGAGGAAGGCCTGGAATTTTTCTTGGATTGAGGAAATGGATCATAAACTATAACCAAGACCAAATGGCTATTTTTTTCTGAAATGATGAACTTAGAATAAAATTTAAATTCTTGAGGGAACTTACTGTGTTAAATTCCATTACCTTTCAATATAGTAAATTTTTCTTTCAGATTTTTAATGAATTAAAATTCTTCAGGGCTTAAAATTTTAATATGTAAATGGATAGATACACATATTTATACATGTATACAAATACTTTTTTTTTTTTTTTTTTAAAGCAAGCAGTTCTTTCTAGTATGACATTATCTGGTATGAGACACTTAATCAGAAGTCCTTGGAAGAAAATTCTTGCCTTCTTTTACATTAGGGCATCATCCTCTGATTACCAGAGAACTGATTTAACCAGTGTTGAAAAGTGAGGCCATAAAGTCAGCCTCTTTTGGTCCTAGACATCTTCAAAGGATGCCAGAGACACCCCAACACTGAGATTAGTGTATCAAAGAATCACTGACCAAATCAAGCAGGCTCCATTCCTCAATCTAATCTCCAGACGGACAACTATTTCCATTGGCACAAGTCACAAGGACTCATCTACAAATACCCAAGATGCAATCAATCCACATGGGAACACTTTTGCTTGAAATATGTTCTTTTCTTGGTCCTTTGACAAAGGATACACAGAGTATGAGCAAGGGACAAAGGGACACAAGAGCAAAGTCAGGGAATAATCCCCCAGGCAAGATGAATGACAAAAATCATAGACAGCCACATCCTCTGACAGCTCCAATGGCTGCTGTCCCTGCCAAGGGAGTGGGAATGAGTAAGCAGCACAAAGAATGACAACAGGGCTCTCCAGCAGCAGGACTCCGGGAGCCTTCCCAAAACCTGCTTTATATTTTCCCACCAGGATTGAGACCATCCACTCAGCCCACCCCTAGCAACACTACTGCCTGGTTGCACACAGGCTTGTCAATACACATTGGTAATTACCACCCTGAGGAAGCCTGATCAACCCATTGCAACAGGAGCTGGACTTCCCCTATGAGAAGTCCCTCTAGTGGAGCTACTCACTGAGGGGGATCTGGGACACTCAGGCGGGACAGGGAAGCTCCTGGAGAAAAGATTTCTGGGATGGCCTCATATCTCAGAGCTGGTGAAAATGGACCACTGAGCTTTCCCAGCAGTTTCAGAAGATGAACACCCCAATGTCAGGGCCCAGTTCTGGCCAGATCTTATGCATGTGGCTTGCTCACCACCTTGACCAAGGCTGAGGCATAGAACAGAGATGACTCCAAGTGCAAATGAAACTCATTTGATACCATGGATCCATTTATCAACAGGTTAAATGTTGAGATGCTTGAACTTGACTTTAAACCTTTTCCAGAAACTTTCATAGATATCTGAATACTCCAAATCATCCACAGTGGCAAGTTAACTCTAGAATGGCATGGGAAATGAGAACAATTCTGAACTGAATTCTTAACAAATGAAGCACTTGACAAAAACAAGACATGAATTTGGACAGCAATAATTTTGGGTTATCACCAATGTTAAGTTGATCTATATATGTGTTCATATATTATATATCTCTTTCATTAGAAATGCAACTTTACAGATGATTTTTAAAAAGCTAATAGAAAAGTAGAAACTGGCAATTATTTTTACATGTTTCCCCCCACCCCCAAATGAAGCCCTGTTAGGATGCAAATCACATGAAGATGAGGCTGCAAATACCTCTATAAACTCTTTGGTTCTGTGGCTTGGGAGAAGTTGCATCGCCAAGACCCTTACCCCTGACCCTTGCTCCCTTCCCTCCCCTGATGATAAGACTCATAACCCATACAACCAAGTCTAAGGGTTAAGCAAAGGACATTCAAGCGACAATGTAATTCCCCACCCTCTGTGAGCAGAGGCAAGAGAATTTTTCAATATCCCAACATCTTAAACTTGGAGTCCATGGAACCTTTTGAGAGATTCCATGTTGGGGTAAAAAGCCATAAAACAAACCTAAAGGGAAACAATAAAATCAAATAAATGACCTTTTCCTTTTGTTGCTTAGAGAAACATAATTGATTACCTTTATACAGATCAATGGCGCTATTAGTATTTTAGCCAGGCAAGAAGAGATAATGAACTGAAACAAAAGGTATGAGAAATCCTCATCTTTGGTATTGTAGCTGTTGAGGTTTCTGTTGCTCTGTTCCGTGTTCTTTTGAAAAACTGCATAGGCACAAATTAAAGACAATCTTCAACTTTAAGATTACCACGTGAGTTGTCGAATGAAGCAGCAGCCACAGAGGCTTTTCCTTATTTCTTTGTCTCAACCCTTTTTTTAAAAAATCTGCTTCCAAAAAATTGTCCCAAGAGGTCTGTCTGAACACAGTGTGTCTCGCTATTTTACTTTTGTTTTTCTGGCGTGCTTCTTTCTTGTTGGTGGTGATTTCGATAGACTTACAAATTGATTTATTCTTTTTAATGGGACAGTTTTGTTTGTTGCAGAAGTAGGTGCAGAAAAAGTTTCTTTGGTTTCGATTAAGTAATTCATAAAAAAGTCAGTCTCAAGTGTCTGTAAAGAATCATTGCAGTGTTTGGCTTGCTTTGAACACCCCCATGGTGCCCACCTGGGGCCATTCACTGGTAAATATGCACGTTGTGACCTTTGCAATCTCTCAGAATTCTGTGGGCACTCTTCCACTTGCTAAGGGAAGGTGAAAGCCAGGAACCAGAGCTGGTGTGGCAAGACCACTCCCTGGGTGGCGTGGCTAAATAACGTCCTTGGCACAGCTGGTCCGCTCAGCCCGATGGTGAGCCAAATGCAAGAGCTGAATGCCATCTAGAGTTGCAGAGGTTTTCTGATTTCTAAAAGTAATCACAGTACTTTTAGGCTAGAAAATGGCAAGTAATACATGTCTTTGGTTTGCAGTATTCTGCTTCTTTGGTGTGCTGTGTTTTCTCCAGATTTATTAAGCTGTTTTGTAAGGATGATTCAACAATGGAAGAGAGTTACAACTGGATGAGTCATGAATAACATGTATGGAGGTTTGATTGATGGATTTTTCTTGCTAGAAAACACCAAAAGCATCCTTACTAATAGGATGGATGAGGGAATAACCCAAATCAGAAAGAGTAAGAATGAATTACATGGTGATGGTGATGCATAATAGGAGGAACCAGATGACTAATCAACCAAGAAGGATATATTAATGATCTAAAAAAATCTAGATCTTTTAAAATGCTGCATTTGCTCTATGTACCATAACAGTTAAATTGGCCTCCTGAGTGTGCGTCTGTATTATGTACAAACAGAATTTGTAGCAAACTGCAAAATGTGCTTGAAGCCATATTCCCAATGATTCCCTAATGACTTCACAATAGGCGTCTTGAAAATCCCGATGCAGTGAATCCAGAACTTTCTTTACTTCTGTTTATCTACGTTGTGCTTGATACTTTGAGCTCAAGTGAACTGACTTGTTTTTTGACGGATCCAAGACCATGTGAGATTTCCAGGAGGTAAAGAAAAGAAAATTGCAAATTGGATGAACTTAAAGCATTCCAAACCATTTGATGAAAAGAGGCCTGAGTTGGAAAAACAAGTCCTTGGATTTTTTTTTTTTTTTTTTTTTTTTTTTTTACTTCCACATTTAAAACTTGTGCTCAGTAATTATCATTCTGATGTTTTTTATGTTATGGCTGTGAATTTTGGTGTACTGTGGTAGAATGAGGCTAAGCACTTAGAAAGCAAATGAGGTCATTCTTGTTGCCATAATCTTTTCTTATGGTAGCATCTTGGAAACCTAAACTCAGGAGTCCTTACATAGGCCAAATTCCCATTGTTACTTGTGGGAACTCTGACTGTAAGAGGTTGTCAGGACCCAAAGTGGGATTGATGACATTTTTAGCAATCCTGAGCTTGGCTGACATCATACTAGAATTATTAATTCACTCCAGGCAGGCCCCATTTGGGTTTCTGGGATGCTTAGCAAGCTCAGAGGACAGTGTCTGGTTCAAAAGATGAATTTTCAGCTTGTACTTGGACTACATAGCCATTAAAAACAAAACAAAGCAAAACAAAAGAACACCTGGCCTATGATTACAGCTAGAATAGAAGTTTCTTTTCAAGAGAATTGTGCTTTCAAATCACCAGTGAAGGGCCCCAGCTAAGAATCCGGTGTCTTTTTCCTTTGTGTTTTCTTTTGCTATCTGTTGTCCTCATTTGGAGGTGACTTGTGCCCAAGTGAGAGTCCTCCCATTATGCTTTGGTACAAGTGCCAGAGGTGGACGAGGAGCCCCCTGTACTCAGGTCATCCTGCCATTTCTCCAGGCTGCGGCGCCGGGCATTCATGAAGAAGTTGCTGACAGTCGTGAGCTCCAGGCCCAGCTGCTGGGAAATGGTGATCTGCATCTCCTTTGATGGGCGTTTGTTCTCCTTGAAGATGGCGAAGAGCGTTCGGCGTTGGAGGTCAGTGAACACCAGGCGGGATTTCTTCTGGGAATTGTTCCTGTCTTTATTTGGTTCTTGCTCTTTGCGTTTGCACGCTTGAAAGGAAAGAAAAGAGGGAGAAGAGTCAGTGGGATAACCTGAGAAGGTGATCTATGGAAAACATTGATAGTGTTGTACAAGGGGATGTAAACTGTTAAACTTTATTGTGCCAATTGCCCAGCTGTCAATAACTGGCCTCCCTACTTCATCTCAGGGTGATGGAAGGCATCAGTTAGTTACTGGGGGATGGGAGGAAGGAGAGGGCAGCAGGGCTGCCTTATAGAGTCTGGTTTTGAGCCAACCACAGTTGATTTTCTCTTGTAGCCCCATATGCCCACCCCCAGTATTCTCTAAAAATCTGTTATCTTAACAATCAGGTGCTGTAAAGGTAGGAGAGGCTCCAGATCCCCAGGGGGGAGGCCTGTCTAGGCAACTCCCTTTTCATATTCACCTTCTAGAATTGTTTACAGCTGAGGTGAAATTACCTTCTGGAGTTAAAACTTAGTTTTTTAAAATCAAAGCTTCTAACTACATGACTCTGAAAATTGGTAGCAGAACAAAATTAGAAGGGACAAAATGATGGTATCGTTCTGCCTCTAATCCCATTTGTTCAGACTTCTGAATAATTAAAACTAAATAAAACAAAAAAGAGAAAGACTATGAAAACATTTGTTTGGCCGATTCTAATTTGACTAATTTGGAGTTGGAAGCCAGTACAAGATGACAGGAGGTAAGGGCGGGGGAAGAGGCCCAAAGTTACTCCAACAGGACCTTAAGCTTCTAGGTATGTCAGTTAGTACAAAGTCTTTGATTTAGTAGAAATGAGTATCTACACAAGGATTGATGTCAACTCATGTGTCTCCCTCTTCCTGGGCCTAAAAGTTCCCTGAAGGCTGCAACCAGGTCTATGTAGTATTCCTGACTCTTTTGGGAACCATGGGCACAATGAATGTTTGGGGCAATGAGAACAAAACACACATTGACTCTCTCAGGGAAATCAGTACACTTTACAGATTTGGTGTCTCAGAAAAATGATGTACAAGGTTAAATAATACAGAACATGCAAATCACAACATTAAAATATGAGAACATGTGTTAACATAACATCACTTGACAGAAATTCCAGTTCCCCCAGGGATGTCATACACTGTCAAGAAAACACATCAGGGAAAGCCTAGGAGGGTAGTGAGGACCAGATTGGGCCCTCTCCCCCAGAAACAGAGTCCAGTGGATATTTTCTGGTCTCCAGGTTGAGAAGCTCTTGGTACTGAACTGGCATTTCCCCCTGGCTATCATTTAGGGTGTTGCTTGGATGCTTTTCTGTACTTCTCTAAGCCCAGGTGTATAAGTGTGGTCTTTGGTCAGGGCATTTTCTATTCTTTACGTTCTGTAGTGGGCATTGTGTGTGGAGGGTCTGCTCCAGTGTGTTGGTAACATCTTTTCAACCTAGGTTTTAGAATTTGACATGGTCTGATTGGTTGTGTCCTTCTAACATTTACATGTTGAAATCTTAACACCCAAGGTGATGGTATTAAGAAGTGGGGTCTTTGGGATGTGATTCGCTCATAAGGATGGAGCCCTTATGAATGGGATTAGTGCCCTCATAAATGAAGCCTGACAGACTCCTTGCCCCTTCCGCCATGCAGGGAAACAGTGAGAAAGTGACCCTGATGTTGGCCTTCCCAGACTCTGTTAACTACACAAAATGAAAGTCTGTTGTTTACAATCACTAATTTATGGCATTTGTTTGTTAGCAGACTGAATGTACTAAGACAGAATTTAATCTGAAGATAAACACTCAGAGAATATGTTCTAGAAGCTGAACTTCCTCCCACCTAATGGATCATCCTCCCTGTCGGACACTATGTACCATAAAGGGACATACAGGAATCACTCCTGAAATGAATAAGATATGCTGACACTCAAAGGGCAGGACAGAAAGGGCCCCTAAGTGGAAAACGTGCTGGGCCATGTCAGATCTGCTAAACTCTTCCTGACTTTTCCCTCTCTCATTTTTAAAAATAAAAGTAAATGAAACACACACACACACACATACATACACAATATGTTTCCATCTTTTTTTTTTTTTTTTTTTTTTTGAGACAGAGTCTCAAGCTGTCACCCTGGGTAGAGTGCTGTAGTGTCATAGCTCACAGCAACCTCAAACTCTTGGGCTTAAGTGATTCTCTTGCCTCAGCCTCCCAAGTAGCTGGGACTACAGGCGCCCACCACTAAGTCTGGCTATTTTTTGGTTGTAGTTCTCACTGTTGTTTGGCAGGCCTGGGCTGGATTCGAACCTGCCAGCTCCAGTGTATGTGGCTGGTGCCCTAGCTGCTGAGCTATAGGCACCAAACCTTGTTTCCATCTTAAAACCCACTCTCTTTGGAGGGAGTTGGACTTTCTTATATGAGAAGAGCTTTCCCTGTAATGGGAGCTCTGGCAGAAGGACTGAAACAGCCAATGGCTACCCCTCTCTCCAGAGCTTTGTAGCAACAGTTTCTTCTTGGCTCATTCCTGTGATGACTGCACATTTTTGTTGGATTCTGACAATTCCTGTATGGTTAATATACTTCATTTTGAGACTAACTCCCTTTCACTCAATCTGAAGTCTTTTTTTTTTATAGACAGAGTCTTACTTTGTCACTTTTGGTAGAGTGCAGAGGCATCATACCTTATAGCAACCTTGAACTCTTGGGCTCAAGCGATCCTCTTGCCTCAGCCTCCTGAGTAGCTGGGACTACAGGCACCCGCCACAACACCTGTCTATTTTTAGAGACAAGGTCTCACTCTGGCTCAGGCTGGTCTCGAACCTATGAGCTCAGGCAATCCACCTGCCTTGGCCTCCCATTCCAGGCAGGAGCCACCGTGTCCACCCTTCAATCTCAAGTCTTCTGGAGCAGCGCAGCTAAATATAAAGTGCACAGGAATCGCCTGCAAGGCTCAGGAGAATGTGGATTCTGATACCGTACACCTGGGCTGACTGAGGCATTAGGTTCTATGCTGCTCACGAGGTAGCTATGCTGCTGGTCTCTACACCTCAGTCTGAGTACAAGGGTCTGCCTGATTTCCAGAAACTCAGAGGAGCGTGTAATGTGATGGAAGACTCTGGATTCAAGCCTGGGTTCCTCAACCTCCAAGACAGAGAGGCTGTGTATTGTTTAACCTCTCAGTGTCTGTCTTCCTCATTTGAACAAGGAAATAAAAACCGCTTCCCTCTGGAGAGGCTTTCAAGTGAGATGACATAGGTAAATCCCCACCCAGTAACTCTAAGCTAGGCAAATCAGGTAGAATTATTTGCAATTTTTTTTTTTGGGGGGGGGACAGAGTTTCACTATATTACCCTTGGTAGAGTGCTGTGGTGTCACAGCTCACAGCAACCTCAAACTCATGGGCTTTAGCAATTCTCTTGCCTCAGCCTCTAGAGTGGCTGGGACTACAGGCACCTGACATGCCTGGCTATTTTTTGTTGCAGTTGTCATTGTTTAGCTGGCCCAGTTTAGGTTTGAACCCACAGCCTCAGTGCATGTGGCTAGCGCTGTAACCACTGTCCTATGGACGCTGAGCCAGAATTATTTCAATTTAAAAGGAAATACATGGAGACAGGAGTGGAAGTGATAGACTGAAGGCCCATTCTAGGTCTGCTGCAGGCCCAGGGCTTGAATCTACCCTCCTCCTGCATGGAGTGGCCCCACACCTGACTGCATATCACAGGGACCTCTTCTCGGGCCGCCTCTGGGGCTCCACCTGCAGAGATCTGATTTACACCCTGTGGGGCCATGTTCTGGAGTCTGTGCCTCCAAAGATCTCTGCAGGCCCTTCAGCGGTACAGGAACCAGTGTGATTATTCCCACTGCCACTTTAGGTTCCAGACTATGGTCCCTGCCCCGTCTCCTGGGACAGCTGGTGCTAAGCTTCCATCCAGAGGATTCTGAATAAATAGTGATATGTGATAATCTCCTGGCAACAAAATCCAGGCAAATATCTTCTGCAAACATTGGCTACGGTCCTATTAATCCACAATCCTTTGGATTAAGCAGACAGCTCTCAATTTTCATCCTTATATTGATTATTCTTCAGATAATGCTGTATTTGTGCTTTTAATAGGGTGATTAGGCAGTGCTGGTACAGGTCCATATTGGCTTGCCAGATTTGGGGAGAGACAGATATTTAAAATTATATATATATATATATATATATATATATGTATATATATATATATACACACACACATATATACTTAATTTAAGAGAAAACTGTTAAGGACTTAACACTCAGCAAACTGCAGAGAATGAACAGATCAATATATCCTGCCCGTGCCTCCCCCATAGCTTTCTGAAGCCACCTGATTCCACAGCAGCAAACACAAAGCTGTAGCCAGGAGTCTGCCAGTGTATGGCAAGTCCCAAAGCCTAAAATAAAATAGCGAGGCAGTAGTCTTTAAGTTGCCCAGAGTTATAATAAGTAGCATTTTCCAGCTGATGATTCTTAAAAATACCGCTGGTCAGGAGCTGAAGAAAAATAAACATGAGAGAGAAAACACCTACTTTGAAATTCTAAGAAAAAGTAGACCAATCCAGTGAAATCTGGAAGCCAGTTGAAGTTGTGAACCTCAGAATTCTCAGCCCCACACTGCTAAGCCAGCTATCCCCGTAGGCACAAGCAGAATGGAAATGGTTTCGGTGTTGTTAAATTACTACATGCTATAGTCAACGTGCCCATTTCTGAACAGCCAGGGAAGTGCCAAGTAGCTCCCTACCACCCAGGAATGTGTTAGAAAGTCAAACAGCAGGTGCCAAGTAGCTCCCCTACAACCCAGGAATGTCAACCCAGAAAGTCAAAACAGCAGGTGTTCATCAGAGATGTTGACTGATCGAATCTCACCACAAATGCATGGTTGTCAGTGGGTTCCACCAACCCGCGCCTCACGTTCAATTCTGTGGTGGAGGGAGCCCAGCCTCCTCTGGACAATTGGATCTGTTTCTTCTCCTATCTCTTCTGGGAAAAAAGCAGGGGCGGGCATGCCAAGCAAGGTGAGGTGAGGTGTGTGTCCCGGAAGCTCCTGGCCATTCCTGACCTACCCTCCTCTCAGGCAAGAGCTTCCTACGTGGGGCCACGGGGAGGGCTGAGGGATCATTTCTGTTTCGAAGACTAGTAGAAATTGTGTGTTTACCTACAATGAGGATACCGAGGCAGGCGGTACTTCTGACCCCAGTCTTTGAAAGAAATAACACAGATCCATCATGCTGGCTGTGTCTTTTGCCAGGACAGGGACTAGAAGATCCTCATAGATCTGCATATAATCTGGGGTTAACAACAAAGTGACAGACAGCTACTGCCTAAAAATGTAGACCAAGTTTTCAAACCACTGGATTTCCAGGGTAAAATAATGAGAGGGAAAGCTCTCATCTCTGGCATAGGCCCCTGAGTTCTTAAGACACCAACTCGCCTTTTCCGTGCTGGCCTCTCTGTTTTTCTCCCTCAAGGGATCAAAAACAGGACAAAGAAAGTACATCTCCAAGGATATGCTACTTCCCTGGAGCTGATCTTTACTGCCTGGGGGAGAGAGAGAGATGTCTCTCCACGGTTGAGCTCTTCACACCCCGAACCTCAAGTCTGCCATGAGATCGAGATTTATTTGCTGGGGCCCATAGCCTAAACATTCCTTTAACACGCAGGTAACTGGCCCTTGGCTCTGTCTACTGCCCAGGCCCGAGCAGCACAAAGGTATATGGTCAGAGACATGTGGTGAAACTTACCCAGCTGAGGATTATTGTGTGTGTGTGGGGGGGCAGGACAGAGTGGGGATGGTGTGAGGGACAGGGGAAAAACTTCAAGGAGGGCAGGAAGGCCTTGCATGGTGAGGAGCCGTGGTGCTCACTGCAGAGACCAGTAACCAGGAAAGGCTGCGTTCCCTCCCATGAACATTCCTTCCAGTGACAGAGGTCTTTGGATATTTGCATGCTGAGCGATAAAGGGGTGTTCCAAGTAAGGGCCACTGTGCTGGTGAGGGAGAACCAGGGAGAGAGTGTGTTGGTGAGGGGGACTGTGTTCAGGGCCCCATCTGCCTGGTACTTGCCCTGTTTCCGCCTGTGTGTCGCCCTGGACACAGGGTGGTGGGGCCTCCGTCATGTGTGTGTGTGTGTGTGGGGGGGGGTGCAAAGTAGAGGATTGGTTCTGGGAAGCAGATACAGGTTGGGGAGTCGAACCTGGAACCACACCTGGCCTTGTCATCTGGCTCACAGGCACCAAGTGTCCTGGTATAAGCTCTTCACAGTTGAACATCTTTTCCCTCCCATATTTGTTCTTCCTCACAGTCTGGCTCTGGGTGGTCAGTTTTACTCAGGGAACTGACATTTAGGGAACTCACCCATGGGTTGAGTCTGAGCTGAAGGCGAGGTCTGCATTCCCCACAGAGCCTTTCTTTCCACATCTTTGAGAGGAAGGTGGGGCAGAGGCGTGACTCCCACTTCACTGGTGGCAAAGGTACAATGATACAGGTTTGCTTAGGGTGACACTATTAGCACAGGAGTCTGGATTTAGGTTTGGAAGACCCATTCCCAGCCTCCTTTATCCCTAGGGAGCAACCTAATACTGTGTTGGAATCTTTTCATTCTCCCAGTTCTGGGGTGGAAACTCCCTCACCACTTGGACTTCGTGCCAAGAATGTAGATCTCCACTGAACGTTTTTTGTACTGGATCACAACCTTCCCATTTGTGTTTGGAGAATTCAGCCTGATGATTTGCTACAAATTATTAGCACTGAGACAATTAGGGCGACTAGAACGCTCGTAGATAGTTTTATGGGTTTTTGACACAACTGGTGCAGGAAGAAGATTGAAATGGGTAAGTGTGAGGAGGTTCCTTGTCAGTCCTAAGCCCAGAGCCCTGCTTTGCCATTCACTGGCTGTATGACCTGGGTAGTGCCTCCTGGCTTCTCTGTGCCTCACTTTCCCTAGTGGCAACTGGACCGGAAATGATGGCACAGGTCCTTGTCACCTTTGTGCCAGATTTGCCTCCCTTGGTCTTCCCCTCCATGTAGTACAATTTTACTTATTTTCTCAAGTCAAAGCAAATGCTGTTTTTCTTGGTGACACTCTCCTCCTCTCCCCTGCAGCAGTCAGAGAGTCGTGGAAACTGCAGGCCGCTGTGTGTGACGTACTTTCATACACATTCCCAGGCTCTGCTGTCTCTGAAGTCGCATTCTGGGAAGGCATCTCTCTCAGGGTACTTGGCCACCCACACTAGGAAGGCATCAGGACATAGCTTCGCTTTGCTCCCGTACTAGAAGCCCCAGGAGTGTCATTGATCTCTGGGACCCCCTAGTGGCGGTCCGAGTGAGTGCTCGTGAGTTATTTGCTGGGGCCCATGACTTGAATAAGCCACAAGTGAGAGTCAGCAGCAGGGTAAAGTGTGATCTGCTTTGGTCTCCAGTGTCCTCGCATTTCTAATCTTTCACACTTGATTTTCAAATTCCTGTCTCTCCCATTTCCTCTCAACTCTCGCTCACTCCTTGGCCCATCCATGCCCTCCTGCAGTTCAGTGGTGTCCCTTTCTCTTCACTCTGCCTCCGCCTGCCCCAGACCTGGTTGGTACAGGGAGGCTGGTGGAAATGACTCTTCCTTCCTGCCCTCCTCCTGAAACCACAAGCAAGTTTGCTAAAGGGAGATCTTTGCAGAGACCTCAGGAAGGCCAGAGGGGCCCTTGGCTCCCCAAGCAAAACAACATCAGGCAAAGGAGCTGGGGTGGGCAGAGGCTAGAGAAAGCAGCCCCTTCACTACAGGCTGGCACTGTCACCCTGCTTTAGCCAAGATAGGTTGGCTGAAGGTGTAACCTCTGCCATACTCAAACACTGTCCCCTTCCTCTTGGGCAAAGGGTCATTTTAATCTTTCCCCATGGTGACCTTCCTGAAGCCATCCTACCCTTAGTACAGTGGTTCTCAACCTACCTAATGCCGTGGCCCTTTAATACAGCTCCTGTGGGTCGCTGAGCAGTTTAGAACTGCTGCCTTAGTATAAATGGAAAGGACACTCCTAGAACAGGAGTTAAGAGGACAGAGCTTGGAGAACCAAGGCTGGTGAGAAGCAGGTACCACTGACGGCCCCACAGAGGGAGTTGAGGGAGACTGAAAAAGCAGTGCCAGTTCTTCCCCCTGCAATGTGACTGCAGCTCCTCCAACAAGAGGGGCAGTTTACTCATCTTCCTCGTGGATCTGGGCCAGCTTCATGGCTTATGTTGGCCAAAGAATGTGGTGGAAGTGACTGCATGGCAGTTCTGAGACCAGGCTCAAAAAGCCGTCCATATGTTTAGCTCATGCTCTTGGAACTCTGCCTAGCTGTGGAGCAAACAAGCTCAGGCCAGCCTGCAGAAGATGGGCTGTCCCAACCTGAGCCATCCTGGATGAGCAGGCCCCAGCTGACCCAGCAGCTGATGACAGGTGCACGAATGAGCCAAGCTAAGACCAGCCAAGCATGGCTTCCATTAGCAGAACCCAACCAGCCCATAGACTCCAGAGTAAAAATTGATGTTTTTTGTTTTATGTTGCCCATTTTGTGGTTCTTTGTCATGCGGCATTATGGTGGCAGAAGATAACTGATGTAGAAGCCAAGAACAACCTCTGCCTTCTGGTCCTGGGGCTGAGCCAAAAAGTGGAGTTAGAAACCTCAGCTGAAAGTTAAGACCACTGGTCTCCAAGTCCATGTTGGCCACTTATCAGCTGCATGACCTTGAGACTTGGTTTCCCCATCTATAAAGTGGGATATTAATGCCCATGCTCCGAGACATGAAAGAGCTCGCTGTAACACTTAGCACACAGTAGGTGTTCAGTAAATTTTCTGCCTTCATAGGGAAAGAAAGAAGGTGTGGAAGAAGGTGAGGTTAAGGATGCACGATTCCAAGTCTTACTCAACAGTAGATGAACTGCCCAGATGACTAATCGCAAATAAAAGATTAAAGATTTTTGTTTTCCTTGTAAAGGTGTCTCAGAGCCAATTTCCAGCCTCATACAGGAGGTAAAGTATTTTTACATATGTGTCAGAGATCCTAGTAGGTTTTGGGCCACTGGTATTTCCTAACATCACTAATTTATGTCCAAATATATTCTGTATATGATGGGTATTGTTAGCCCATAATAAATAATGCACAAGTGCTCTATTCTCCTTGCATTCAGTAAATACTTTCGCTAATAGTTCAACTTGGTCTTGCCAGGGCAGAGGGTGGGGGTGGGGAAGGAAACCATCCCAGGCCTGCATTTGTCAGCAGACACTTAACCCTCATGTACACAGGTTTGTAAAGTACGTCTGCAGAGCCCTTTCATCTGTCAGCTGGAGAGCCTGAAGCTGCCCCTCCCAAAAGGGCTTGTGCAAAGAGGGGAGAGTGACCTTCTTGAGTAAGGAGGGAACACTCCAGGGAGAACACAGGGCCTGCACTTGTGTTAGAAAGATCAACTAAGGCAATCAACTGGGGTTATGGTGGAAAAATCAATTACAAAAGTAACTTCACATTTGTACCTCTGGTTTCCCTGAGCAACTTATGGCCATGTCTTTGAGGTAAGAAGAAGAGAAAGAAGAACAACCTCCTTTTACCTTCCTGGGTACCCTCTGGTGCTGACAGAATCACAAGCCCATGGGAGAGCTGCTGGTGTGCGCAACAGCACCCGTCCTCTGCCACTAATTTGTATGTTCAGAAGCCTTGGAAATAAAAAGAATAGGATTCCCTGCATTCAACCAAGGAAGCAAGAAAGTAGAAGAATTACACACCCTGATAATGCATGTTTAATAAGTCATTGTAAATCTCAGTAATGCATGCTTCTTGGGGCCACCAAAGGGTTAGGTGCCAGCACATTGCCACAGGGACCTGGGAGAAGAGGCTACCCCACAAGCCTTAGGGCTCAGGCTCTAAGTAGTTCCACTGGCCACTCAGGGCCATCTGGTGCCAGAGGCACTGGTCACCCCCCTGAACGGGGTAAGGCTGGGTGAAGGGGGAAGGGCTATTTTTAAAAAATCACATTATTTGGGTGGCACCTGTGGCTCAAGGAGTAGGGTGCCAGCCCATATACTGGAGGTGGTGGGTTCAAGCCTGGCCCTGGCAAAAACCTGCAACAACAACAACAAAATCACATTATTTTATGCTCCCTAAATTTTGAAAGCTCTAAATAGTTCACAGTTAGACGCCCTCCCATTTTCCCTGCTTCTTTGTGACTCCTGCCTCATCACTAATGGCAACTCTGGTCCAGACTACAATGGAGCCAGTATGGTGAATATGGCCCCTAAGAGCTAAACTCTAACTTTACCCTTGTTTCTCTAAACATCTCTGGCCTAAGTCAGATGAGAAACATAATGGCTTTGTCTCAAGGATGAGAGCTGGCTTTCCTCAGACACTTGGTCTTTAGGGCCAGACTCCAGGCAGGACCAATATCCATTCGGGAGTGGGGGGGGGGACGACGTACAGTGCAAATGGACTTGGAACCATTCTTGGTGGTTGGGTTTGCCTCTCCTACCCTCATTATATTCTAATTGTGGGTGGAGGCAAAACCTGGGCAAGACAATGGCAAGAGGGCAGGAGAGAAAGGAAGGAAAGAGGAATGAGAAGAAAGGGAGAGCAAAGAGGTGACATTCTCCCCTCAGTGTGCAGGCCCCGTACTGTAGGAGTCATGTCCCCAAGTTCAGAGATGCTCAAAGCCCCAGGAGGGTTGGCATTGCCCTTGAGTGTCTGTCTGAGCCATGTCTCAGGCTTCACCTGTGACATAGGGCAAAATTCTGACCATATGGGTCTCTCCTGCTGTAACTTCTTCCTCCCATTTGGAAAACGTGGACGATAAATTGAAGAACCTCTGCTCTTTCCCCATGCCACCACCTCTGCTTCCTCTTGGGTGTGGGAAGTTTATGAGCAAATTGTTTTTGACAAACCTTACAGCAACTCTCGAATGTCCACTTTCTGTCAAACGGAAGGCAGACCACTGGCATAGCAACTGTGACCCTTCTGGGTTCCCAAGCCTCAGAGATGTTCGCTAGAGAACACCTTTTATATCCTGTACCTATTTTTACTCTCAATGCAAAGTTACTGAAGGGGACTCAGGAAGTACCAGCTCTTGCATGTCTAAAAACTTGCTTACGTGGGGGCGGGGCTGGATGTTGTGGCCCCCAAGGGGGCGGGGCCGGATGTTGTGGCCTTAGGGGGCAAATCTCCAGAGGTGAGCAAGGTGCAGGCCTCCTCCCTGCTGTCAGTAGGGAGCAGTCTGGAGCAGGCTGGAGCTTGCAGGAGAGTGGGTGGGTGGGGATAAGTACCTCCTGCCTTGATGTCCTTTTAGCAGAGGCTCTGACAGCAAAAGGAAGAACAGCAAATGGTCCAAAGAACAGCAGATGGTCCATCTGACAGCTGATAAAACCAGAGTCCTGGAAGGGCAGGACTTTAGAGATCACTTGGTCCAATCCCCTATTTTAGAGATAAAGAGATTGGAACTCGCAGAGCCGACATAATTTGCACACCACTGATTGCAGCCAGGCAGTGACAGAGCCCTGAGAACTCAGATGCCCTCCCGTCTGGTCCAGCATGGCTTTTTCCCCCCACCCACCTAATTAGAATAAATCTTTTGGGTCACAAAGCCTTTAAAATCACAATTCCATGCCACAGTATTCTGCCAATGCAGAAGCCTGGAAAAGAGGGAAATGTAGCCCTGCTGCCCAGCCGCATTCCTCCAAGCCATACTGGAAGTCCTGTGTTGCTGTAGCAAATATTTAATTATAGATAGAAACATCTGGCTTAAGAATGCCTAGGAGAGCCTGGATGTTGTCTTCAACTTTCTGTTAAAATCATCCCAAAGACATATAGTAAACAATAAAAGTTACCACACTGAAAACTAGGACTGCAGTCAACATGTTTTTGTCATTTCTGGAGAATTTTCACCAAAATGTAAGGCCAACAGAACTAGATTGAAAAATAGCATCTGCATCAAATAAATAAATAAATAAATAACATGAGTCCTCCAACTGTTCAGAAGTTCGGCAGCCATCAGTCTGGCAGGTGCTGCCTTTTGAAAGAGCCAGAGTGCTGCCCACTCCCCTCTGCCTGCGGAGGGTGTAACTCCCAGAGAGAACTGTAATTCTTAGAGCGCAATTGGGCAGAAAACTTAGGGGGTGGAAAAGGGACACCAGCGATGGTGTATCACTCTCTGAAAGATGTAGTTCCCAGAGTGTTCTGGGTGAGGCAGGGACCAGAGCACCGCGTGATATGCAGTGTCTTGGGGACTGCTGCACACACTCTTATTTGCTCGGCTTGTCAGCACCCCAGGAATGGAGGCAGGAGATGAGTTCCCATGGGCCCCACAGGGCCAAATGATGAGAAAGCTGGTTAGGTGTGTCTGTTGTGTGTCAATTCATGATCTAGAGCAGGTCTAGAGGAAGCGTGCACTAACATCCAGAAAGGGGGTCGTGAGCAAAACACACACCCTTTCTATTTGCCCACATTAAACTTGAATGAGTCTTTTTTCATTTGAGAATGAATAAACAGACAAAAGAGACAGATGAAAAAATAGTGGAAAATACAAAAAAAGGACTTATTATTTGAAAATCAGAGAAAATTCATGTGATCAGATCTGCCAGGAACTTAAAAGAACATTTTAGAGAATCACGTGGTATCACAGTATGCTGCAAAAAGAGTTGGCTTTTGAGGCCAGGAGAGGTGGGTCACGCCTGTAATCTCAGCACTCTGGGAGGCTGAGGTGGGTGGATTGCTTGAGTTCTGGTGTTCCAGCCCAGCCTGAGCAAGAGTGAGACTTTATCTCTAAAAATAGCCAGGCATTGTGGCAGGCACCTGTAGTCCCAGCTACTTGGGAGGCTGAGGCAAAAGCATCTCTTGAGCTCAAGAGTTTGAGCTGTGAGCTGTGACACCATGGCACTTTACCAAGGCAGACAAAGTGAGACTCTGTCTCCAAAAAACAAAAATGAAAAAAGAGAGATAGTTTTTCTAAAACAGGAACAAGAAATGATTAAGAAGAAAACAGAAATCTGTCAGTAACTGTATATAATGGAAAAAGCAGGAGAAAAGGGATGAGTAAAATAAACGAATTGACAAGAAAATGAGAAATACAGTGGTAGCATTGCAGGAAATTGAAAGCAAAACCAACACTGTGGCTGTCATACTAGGAGTTTCTGTAGTTCAAGCAGTCATTTCTTTAGAAGGGTACTTTTTATTAATGACTCAAAAACTATATTTATGCACTTTTTAAGAAAAAGAACTTGAAGGTCAGGCATGGCAGCCCACATCTATAATTCCAGCACTTTTGCAATTCAAGGTAGAAGGATCACTAGAAGCCAGGAGTTCAAGACCAACCTGGGCAACAGAGTGGAAAACCTGTCTCTACAAAAAAAAAAAAAAAAAAAAATCAATTAATTAAAAAAGAAGCCAGGTGCAATACTTCATACCTGTAGCCCCAGCTACTTGAGAAGCTAGAGGAGGATTCCTTGAGCCTAGAAGTTTGAGGCTGCAGTGAGCTATGATCTTGTCACTGCACTCTAGCAAAAAAAAAAAAAAGAAGGAAAAAAAAAGAATTTAAACTTAAAAGCTCAAGAATGTGACATTGTCCTAAAATAGAATCGGCAAATAATTCTATGTGGCTATGAATACCCCTGAAGTCATCCCAAACATGCTAAGGAGTGTTATTACATTAACAAGAGTCCCTTCTTGTTAAAGCTACACTAATGAATCTGCAGGAAAGGAGAAAGGTGGTATCTCCCTTCCCAAGAGGATCTCAGGGATGTTTATAAACATATCACTTCATTATTGTTTTCCATCTTTAGGTGAATAACACAGTTTCAAGAAAAGAAATTCCCTTGGCAAAATATCTCTCTCTTGCAGAATTTAACACCAGATATGGAAGTACAACTAGGTTTTAGATATGTCAAATTTGAAAACCAAAACAAAATATTATACCTTAAAAAAAAAAAAAACAAAAAACTAGAAAGAAATTCTTCAAAGTGTTAAAATTTCAGATGATGCATGCAAACACAATGCATTACCAGTCAATGTTATGTTGGAAAAGTAGCCAATACGATATAATAAAAAAAAAAAAAAATAGGTCAAGAAGTGAAAATTTAGAAAGGAATGAAAGAATTGATGAAATGACAAAAGCTTATCTAATCAGAGTGCTCCTTATCTGACAGGCACAATTCTAAGTATAAATTCACTTAATTTTTACAACCAGCCTATGACATGGTTTATAATGAATGATATTGAGGTATAGAGGATTTGGTAAATTACTTATGGTTACATAGTAAATAATGGAACTGAGATTCAAATTTAGGTCATCTTACTCCAGACCTAACAACTACCTTATACTTCTCCAAGAAGAAACAGAATCCTCTTAATTATAAATTAATGTGATTTTTTTACCTTGAAAACCCAGAACCTGAAAGAATTAATAAGACAGTTCAATAAGGTGGTCAGTTTCAAGACGAATATAGAAAATCAAGAGTGATTGTTTATAAAAATCCAAGAGAATATACAGATAAACTGTTAGAATTAATATGACAATTTAGCAGGCTTCTTAGACTAAAATCAGTAGACAAAAATCAAATTTATTTCTATGTAACACAACAACCAGAAATTGAAGAAGCATTTATAATAGAAACAAAACAGTAAGTATGTACATAGAATAAATCTAACAATAGTTATGCAAGACTTTGACAGAGAGCACCATAAAACTTCCTTAGAGAAATTAAGATACTTAAATAAATGGATCAGAAGATATTATAAAGAGTGTAATTCTTTCCATATTAATCTATAGATACAACATGACCTGTAACCAAAACTTCAGCAGATTTCTCTCTCTCTCTCTTTCTTCTTCTTTCTTTGAGTCTTTAGAATTGACAACCTGATTCTGAAATTTATATGGGAATGCAAAAATCAAAGAATAGTCAAGTTATTCCTAATAAACAAAGTAAGATGGGAAGACTCACTGTACCAACTATGAAGACCTTCAGGAAGGGGGCAATGGGATACTATACTCTAGTGGGACCAAACAGAAAACCCAGAAATAGATCCATACACCTATGGATACTTTATTTAATGACAAGGTTGGATGTGCAGAACGCCAGGAAAGTATGTTCTCTCCAATAATGGAGCTGGGATAACTGGGTAGGCATCGTAGTAGGCATTAATTCCTGACTGTACTTCATGTTGCACACACAAAAATAAGTTCTGCATGGACTGCAGACCTTACTGTGAAGAGCAACATTAAAAAGCTTTTACAAACTAGCATACACAGGGTAATATCTTCATAATCACAGGAAAGATTTCTTAAGACTCAAAAAAGTACTTAACCCAAAGGAAAAAATTTTTCTAATATATTAGGGCCCATTAAAATTAAGAACTGTTTACTAAAAGACATTAATGAAAGGAAAAAGGAGAGCCGTGGGTATTTGCTACACTCAAAATTGACAAAGGGCTTGTATCTAGAATACATAAAGTCTTTTGCAAATCAGTAAGAAAAAACCAGACATCCCAACACAAAAATAAGCAAAAGACTTGAATAGGAATTTCCCCACAATAGTATAAAAAGACACTTGAAATTATCAGTAATCCAGGAATTACAAATCGAAACAACATTACAAATCCACCAAAATGGCTTAAATATAAAAGTCTCTTAATACCAAGAGCTGGCAAGAATATGGCCCCCTGGGAATTCTCCTACGCTGCTGGTGGGAGTGTTATTCGAAATAACAGGGTGGAAAATTGGTAGTATCTGCAATAGTTGAACATATAGTATGTGCCTTGAGACCCAGAAATTCTGGTCTGGGATAGAGTCCCTTGTGGCAGATGCTATCAAGTGCTTGATGCTGTCTTGGCCTTCACTGCTGCAGGGCATACCAGCCCAACTTCCAACTGCCAGCACCTCTCTCTCTTCACTTGAGGGCTTTCTCTGGCTGCTAAGACCCATATGCAGAGCAGGCCAAAAGGGCTAGGTAATTAATGTCTTTTCCAGGAGCTTTGCCCAAGCAGTGAATCACTGGCGCTGCCAGAGAACCCTGCCCATCAGCTGGCACAACTCTGAGGCATGTGTTCCATGGAGTTTCACAGTTATTCAGTTGCCCACATCAGGGATGTGCTTCCTTAAGCTATTCTTACTGGGCTTTCTCCCTTCTCAGTCTTGTTTCTCCACTCTTCTATAGCGAAACCACATTTCAATTAAACTACCCATACTTGAATTCTTGTTTCAGGGTCTGCTTCTGAGGAAACCTAAATAAGGAAACCCCATAGAAATACCTGCTTATGCATGTGAGGGATTCACAAATGAGTGTTTGGAATGGCTCTGCTTGTAATAAAACTGGAAAGAACCCAGGTGGCGCCTGTGACTCAAAGGAGTAGGGCGCCAGCGCCATATACTGGAGGTGGTGGGTTCAAACCCAGCCCCGTGCAACAAAACAAAACAAAACAAAACAAACAAACAAACAAACAAAAAAACTGGAAAGAACGCAAGTGTCCAGCAATAGGAGAATGGATTAATTGCAGCATATTTGTTTAATGGAATATTATATAGCTATAAAAGAATGAACTATTATCATTTTGCTACTATGTATAACATAGAACGGCATGAAAATAATTTTGGAAAAAGAAGCCAGACACACAAAGATATATGCATAGCATGTTTCTATGAAGTTAAAAAAATATATCAAAACTGAACTATAGCAGGCAGGGACACATATATGAGTGTCAAGAACTATGGGCCAAAGCCAGGAGGTGATTATCACAAAAGGTAGGTTATTGCTTATCTCTACGATTGAGGGAGGGGTTTTGATAAAGAATTTTGAGAAGGAATGCTGCTTACTTCTCCTAGAGTACTGGCAATATTCAATTTGCTTTACAATCATTCATTAAGCTATGAATTTATGTTTTATGCACTCCTTGAATCCATGTTCTATTTTACAATATTATATTTTTAAAAGCTATAACTTTCCTATACATCAGAAGTAACCTATTCAAAAATTCAGAAAATAAACCCTTCACGATAGTAACTAGAAATAACTCTAACCAACAAATGGAAAAACCAAAACTAAAACATTTTTCTCAGTGAGGATATAAAGATTTGAATATATAGAACTTCATGCTTCACATATAATTGAGAGGACCAAAATAACATCGAGATGATTCTGTATTTCCTACGGAAAAGTAAAAGTGCAAAGAAGGCTAACAAAATGTAGAAATGAAAGATGAGGAAGGAAGACATCTGCTAGCAAAGTTCAAGACAAAAGTAATTTAAATAGTGTGATGTTGACATGGGAATGAATAGACTTAGACTAGAAGTCCACCCAGTATATAAGGGAATATAATGTGATCTATCTATCATCTATCTATATCACATTTTGCTTATCTGTTCACCCATCCACAGACAGTTGGGTTCCCCTTGTTGGTTACTATGAATGAGGCTGCACTGAACTCAGGTGTATAAATACCTCTTTGAGACCCTGCTTTCTGTTCTTTTGGAGTACATACCCAGAAGTGGCATTTCTGGCTCACATGGCAGTTTGAGTTTTACATTTTCGAGCAACTACCATACTATTTCCGTAGCGGCTGCACCATTTTACATTCCTGACAATGGTGTACAACTTTCCAATTTCTCCGCATCCTTGCCAACATTTCTTATTTTCTGTTTCTGACAGCAACTATCCTAATGGGTAGGAGAACACATAAACTTTTAACTGGAAGAACTGGATGTCAGAGCTCTGGGAGGGAACCGGGCATCCCAAGTCTAACTCCGGGCCTGGTCAAGCTGAAACATCTGCTGAAACTGAAGTGACTCTGCCTTCCTTACTCTCCCCAATGTGCAAGTTCGACTCTGCCTTCCTTACTCTCCCCAATGTACAAGTTCTCAGGGCAGATTTCATTCCATCCTGTCCTGACCCCTGGTCCCAGAAGATATTAAAGTGACACTCAAATCCCTCTGCTCCCTCCTGGCTTCCTGATTTCCTCTTCTCCAAGGTGTCCCCCCCTTCTGTAGCCCTGGAGCCCTCCCAGGGGCCAGTCTTCTTCCCGTCTTCCCTGCATCCAAAGGGCAGAGACAAGGGTGCAGCTGTAACCAGACCCCATCAGAGCTGGCCGAGACGTGCCTGTGGATCAGAACTAATGGCATTAGGAGATCACTCAGGGAATAGAGCTGCAATTACCCCTTGGATGCTTTCTCCAGAATGACCACAGGCAGAACACCAGAGCGGGGAGAGCAATGAATCACTGAGGGAACTAACTGGAAGCCGCTCTAATTAGTGTTATAATTTTTCATGAAAACACTAATGAATATGAAATAATGTGGCCATGAAACCACTAGGACAATTAATGCTTGAGAGTAATTTGGGGTCAGGGAAGGATACTAGAGACTGTTTAAACAGACTGGCATGTTGAGAATTCAGAGGCCCAGGGCTTCAAAATCATATATTAGCAAGTAAGTTAGTACTTTCAGAAAAGTAACAGCTGGGTGTCTGGGGTTTTTCTTTTTCTCTGTTCTTGTTATGGTGTCCCTTCAGGGTATCTGATGAGCACCCAAGTGAATGGATTTAGGGAACATAATAAAGAAGCAGGGCCTGGGCTTGATGAAACCAGAAAAGATGTTAAAGAGGAAACCATTTTCCTCAGTGCTTTTAATTTGACCACCACCAGAGTGTCTATGAAAATAACTTTCTGACAAGATCTCTTGTACCTGTGACCATAATGCAGATGGATGATTTGAACCTTGTTGGCTCAGCTGCAATTTTTTGTTTGTTTCTTTGTTTTAGAGACAAAGTCTGACTCTGTTACCTAGGCTAGAGTATAGTAGTGCGATCGTAGCTTGCTGTAACTTGAACTCCTTGGCTCAATCAATCCTTCCACCTCAGCCTCCTGAGTAGCTGGGACTACAGGCATAAACTGCCATGCCCAGCCAATTTTAAAAAATGTTTTGGTAGAAATGCAGTCTTTCTGTTGCCGAGGCTGGTCTTGAACCTCTTGCCTCCAGAGATCCTCATCTTTTGAGTTGCTGGGATTACAGGTGTGAACCACCACACTGGGCTCCTTAGCTACAATTTGTACATGTAAACTTCCATGAAATGTATACTGTTTGCTCAACACATCCCACACTTGCAAAAGGAACTTTTTTCTAACATAAGTCTGTATAGTCAGAAGCAATTATGTGCACAGTTGACTTCTGGGTTCTAAGCAAAAGTGTAGCCAACTTGCTATAATTGTTTAGAGATTCTTAAAAGGGGCGGTATGTGGTGGCTCCCACCAGTAACCCCAACACTCTGGGAAGGTAAGGCAGGAAGATATTCTAAACCCAGGAGTTTGAGGTCACTGTGAACTAGTCTGATGCCATGGCACTCTAGCCTGGGGAAGAGAATGAGACTCTGTCGGCAACTTTCCCCTCCAAAAAAAAAAAAAAAGAAAAAGGAGTTTGACCAGTTTGCAGAGAGTGTACCCAGTGATCAGTGTAGAGTCTAGCAATTTTACTTGTTATAAATTCTGCCCATAAGAGTGACACATCAACTATGTTAAAGAATAGATGCATCCACCTGTAATAAGGGGTCAACTATAGTATGTGCAGATGTCGTGCGGCATCTCATAATGTGCACATGTACTAGACGAGGTCAGTACCAATGCTGCCTCCCTTCTTCTGAAGGGAACAGAAGCTCTCTGAGCTTAGTCTCTTGCCTTAGGTCACAGAACTAGTAAAAGGTCTTTGGGGCCCAAACTGGATCTGTCTGACTCCAAAACTCATGCTCTCTATGACAAGGCCATGCCATACTCTAAATATTTAAAAGGCTATGGGAAAACCAGTGACTCAGGCCAAATCTGCTGATATACAGAGAAGTTACAAAAGGTATTATTTATCAATTAATAATAATAGCTGCTAAAGTAGCAAGTGTCCACAAGATAACCAATTGTTCTAAGCATCTATCTGTATTAGCTCATTTAAGGCTCATAATAACCTTACCATGCGCCACTGTTGTTTGAGAGACAGACATAAATGAGATAAACCTAGAAGACCTTGACAGACCTTGAAGAACCCAATGAATTCTAAAATGTTCAATGGCTAATTAACAATGTAACCAAAGGTGGTTCTTTGGGACTATTTCTCACAAATATTAAAGCAGTGCTTATGAAATGCCAATTCTCCAATTACAGCTCTATCATCATGGGCTCCCTCGCTATAGAATTGGATGAAATGGCAGGATAAAAGAGGCAGAGGCCCTATTTTTCTGTCTTCAATAGCAAGATGGGTGGAGTTGAGAGATAAGACTTTTTGCTCCTCAGCTTTGTTTCCAAAGATGCAATGGGAATAAACCTGACAATTTACCCTATTTGTTTTCAAAGCCAAACTGGAATTCTACCCCTTTGGCTATGTAAATAAGATGTCTGTATGTGCCAAAGGAAGCTAGCTGCCCTGAGCTGAACTGTGAGCTTGTAAATAGGAGTCCCAGGACGCAAGTTTCAGATTTTAATCACGATGCTCAACATCTGAATAAATCAGCATGCCGAACCACAGGCACAAAAACATAGCACCTTTTGGAATGACAGGGTAAACATGTTTAATAACTAGAGACAGCTTGTTATAAATAACAGGGGACTATATCTGCCTACTAAGGTGCCATTTCTTCACATCCAGGGGAAGTATAAGCACTGGGTATTGATTCATCAGATGCCATTTCATATATATGCAGAACAAATCCAGCCAAACAAAGTTATCTGCCCAATGGAACTCAAGAATATTTCTCAATTTAATTTTAAACAGGCCTCGACGTGAAGGAAATTTAATTATGAAAGTAATATAGAACACAATGAAATGTCCATCAAAATTGCTTCCAAAGGTTGAAAATGTTTTCCTTTTCAGACAATGTAGTTAGAGCAGCTAAGATATCCATGTTAGTACAATATCTTAAAAAGTGGGGTCTGGAAATCAATGTGATCACCTCTCTGAATTAAGTATGCACAAATGAGAATGACTGAGATCCATATAAATCAGCTCAAGTTTCCGCTGTGTACCTCAGATGATTAGAGGATAGGCAGAGAAAGAAGAGGCAATAAATACATGACGGGGCCGTGCTCACTAGTGGAAGGCATCCCTTAGCACATGCATTAAGACTCAGGACAAAACTGCCAAGTCTTTTTTTAATACTGTTTATGATTGTTAAAAAAGCATTCCCCACATGTAGAACCTCAGGTCAAAAACCATCTCCAACACTTAGACATTGTTAACTTCATAAACGAGCAAATCTTTTAGATATCATCTCCAACTTGCCTGTACATTCACTGGCAAACCCTAAGGAATGTTCACATTGTTTAGATTTTATATCCATAGAATAACCGAGATCTGAACTGGAAGCCTTAACTTCCGTAGGCAACAGGCGTGGGTGTTTGGTCCTTGAATGTTTGGTGATTATTTTAGTGGAAGAAAATATAAAAGTTAAAAATAAAATCTCATTCTAAAATCCATGCAATTAGCAGGTGGGGCTAGAGGAGACCTTCCATTAGGAAACTTGAGCTGTGTGACCCTGGGGATCATTTAGCTTTACACATATCTTGAGTGCCGACTATGTGTTAGGCACTGTGGGAGGGCTACAGGGAAGAGACCAGAGAAGGAAGCTCAGGGCTCTTGCTTGCTACCATCTACTAGAGACGATCAAACATATTACAAATCATCACAGTACAGGGATGTGGTTCCTGTCAAGACAGGAATGGGGATGTGAAATACTTCCACATTTAACTTTTATCTGTGGCCAAAATTAGTCCTACCTTATTAGACTGCTCTTGATGTCCATATATCACCATGGGAGTTGCTTCCTCCAAAAATAAATAAGCTAAAATATGCAATATGAAGATGTGTACAAAAAAACCCTCCAATTTTTCAGCTTTTCTTTCTCTGTACCCATGCTTTTTGTCACATAACCTTGTAGTGCCCTCCCACTCCATCTCTGGGCTTGGCCATGTGACTTGCTGTCACCAGTGGAATGTTACCGAATATGTTATTGCTTGTACTCTTTACTTGTCATGAGAAGGACATGCTTGGTTCACCCTGTGGTCCCAAGAGAATATTGGAAATGTGGATCAAAGACACCCAACACATGATCTAGTCAGTTGAACTAGGCAGATGCCTGGGCAAACCCAGCTGAGACCAGCCTAAATCAGCTAACTCCTACTGACACAAGAGCAATTGCTGAATGCCATCAGTTCTGGGGTAGCATGTTGTTCAGCCTTATTATGACCATAGATAATTGATACATAATAAAATTTCAATAAAATCTGTATTTTATATCCTTCTCTCCCCTTCCCCAACATCCCAAGCCACCTATCCCTTAAGTCCCATTCTAGGCAAAGGACTCTGTGGGGAAACCCTGAAGACAGTTCATATAAGCTTGTTATCTGACAATTACTTTACAGAGCTCATCTCTTATACTAACACCTGCTTTCCAAGGTAGACGCTCCACTCGTATTTTATAAAGGAAAAAATCTGAGACTCAGAGACGTTAGAGCTAGGAACTGATAGAGGTAGAATTAATTCCCAAGACCGATTGATTCTAAAGCCAAAGACTCTTCATTCCACTCTGCCATCTTGCCGCTGGCACTGCCTCTGTAAGGGCAGTTCTGAGAGAGAGTGGGGAGGAGAGGAGGAGAAGACGGGAGGGGGTACTTACTGCCTCCAGTCCTTTTCCAACAGCTTGAGAGGGAGCGAGATCTTGGTCACACAGACACTGTTCTCAGGATCTGCTATAGACTCACTGTCTTCTCATCTTAAGGCTCCTCTCTCGCATCAGATAGGGTTATTCATATTCTAGGAATTTCCATAGCTCTAAAGAAGCAGAATATTTAGGTTCTTGAGTTAGTGGACCTTACAGTCCACCTATCTTTTCCTGTTTTCCTCTTTAATTCCATTACCTACATATGCCCCATCCTGCCCTTTTAACTGACTTTCCAGAATCTGCTTATGGAAGCCTGAATGAGGTCAGGAAGTGGGATTGACTCCTCCTGGTCCCACCTGCTTTCTTTGGGAGAATGGCAGGAAAGGAAGCTAAGAAAGCACCAGCCTTTGGTGCCAGTCATGTCTACTTCCAGCCCAAGAGGAGGGTGGCCTCTGAAACCTCTCTGCCCAGTCCCCACTGCCAATGTGTCAAATGCTGTGGCGAGGCCAAGTTAAGATAAAAACTTAGAGTGTCCACTGGATTTAACTACACAGACCTCAACAGAAACACTGTCAAGAGCAGGGTTGGTACACAGGGGTGGCTGGAACCAGTTTGAAAAGGCTGAGGCTGAGAGGGAAGGTAAGAAACAGACACTGAATTGTAACAACTCTTTCCAAAAGTGAAGGGAGGGAAGAGATAAAGCCATAACAAGTATTGGGGGTAGCATTTTATATTTATTTAGAGACAAAGTCTCACTATGTCACCCTCAGCAGAGTGCCGTGGTGTGACAGCTCACAGCATCCTCAAATTCTTGGGCTTAAGGGATTCTCTTGCCTCAGCCTCCCAAGTAGCTGGGACAGGTGGCTATTTTGTTGTTGTTGTTGTTATTGTTGTTGTAGTTGTCATTGTTGTTTAGCAGGTCTGGGCTGGGTTCAAACCTTCCAGCCCTGGTGTATGTGGCCAGTACCCTAACCACTGAACTACAGGCACCAAGCCTGGGGTAGCATTTAAAAAAGACTAGAACACAAAAATGCTGATGGGAAAAAGAAAATGAGAGGAAGATGTTATACGTAAAGGAAAGGATGGGATCTTGCTAAGGCAGGAGAGGCAGGGGCAAAATAGAGGAGTTGGCCTTCAGTGGGAAGACCAGCTCTTTAAAAGAATGGAAGAAAGGATGAGAGGGTCTTGCTCACCCAGTATAACCTTGTCACCCAGGCTGGAGTGCATATTCTTTATTAAAAGTAGATAAAGACTTCACTTTTGTTCCTTGACTGTGAACTTATATACTCTAGGAGGCAACTGCACCCAAGAAGATTTTTGTCCCTATATCTTTTAGATTTGCAGATTTGTAGCACTGAGTCAGAAAAGGAGAAAGTTATCTTACTCTATACATTTTTTGGCATTTGGAATCAAAAAAGACTATAGAAAAGATGTTTACATGGCAGTCCTGTTAAAATACTACAAAGGAAATGCATTCAGTACAAGTCCTTGCAGAGTGATGCATACACAATTGGCTTTTAAAAAGGCTATGCACACTGTGAAATCTATGTTTTAATGGAAATGATAGTGCAACCCCAAAACTCCTAAGAAACATATATCTGCAAAAGATCACATGACTTTAAGAAACTTCTTCATTCAAAACTTACCAAATAGATTTCAAACTGGGGTGCAGAGGTGGCAACCCACCCACAGGTGCTCTGGGCCAGGGGCTCCTGGCAGTGATCAATAGGAGGTGAGTCTGGTGACAGCTGCCACTCAGACAGCTACAGTCAGCTCCACAGTTTGGCTCCACGTGGAGCTCCCTGGCTCACTTCTTTGTAACTGCAAAAGGGCTAGTTCAGGATAAGTTCCTGCTTATTTTTTGAGCAAAATTTTAGGTGTTTAGACATAGAAAATTTGTTCAACATTGAGTTTGAATGCTCTACCAGGTTTGTTTGGGGCTAGAATTGTCTTCTTTTCACACTAGAGCCATCTTGAAACTTAAAGATGAACCATCACATTTATCATCTCATTTATCATACCTTTTTTTTTTTGAGACAAAGTCTCACTTTGTTGCCCTCAGTAGAGTGCTGTGGCATCATAGCTCACCACAACCTCAAACTCTTAATGATTCTCTTGCCTCAGCCTCCTGAGTAGCTGGGGCTGCAGGCATCTGCCACAATGCCCAGCTATTTTTAGATGGGGGGGTGTCTCACTCTGGTTCAGGTGAGTCTTGAACCTGTGAGCTCAGGCAATCCACCTGCCTTGGCTTTCCAGAGTGCTAGGCTTACAGACATGAGCCACTGCTCCTGGCCATACCCTTGACCTTCTTTTAAAGGAGACATATTTGTCTGTTCCTATGCTCCACCACTGAGAATCTTTTTAGCAAGAAATTAGGCCTGAACTAAAGTTCCTTGAACTAAAGCAAAAGTTTTACATTTTAATTAGTTTGGGGAAGTCAAGACCCATTTTACTAGAAGTCCAAAGGGATATATGAATTTTGCCCTATCATTGGCCCAAAGGATCCACCTGTCTCTTTTCTCTGGAATAAAAACACAAATGAAGGCTTGACGCCTATAGCACAGTGGTTACGGTGCCGGTCACATACACCAAGGCTGGTGGGTTCGATCCCAACCCTGGACCAGCTAAACAACAATGACAACTGTAATAAAAAAAATGGCTGGGTGTTGTAGCGGGCACCTATAGTCCCAGCTGCTTGGGAGGTTGAGGCAAGATAATTGCTTATGCCCATGAGTTTGAGGTTGCTGTGAGCTGTGATACCACGACACTCTACCATGGGGCGACATAGTGAGACTCTAAAAAAACCCCAAAAAACCACAAATGAAGCAGAGCTAGTGATTGAAAGAAAAATAGACAGTGTCAGGGATCAGTGCCTAACGTAAGCTCTCACTCTGCCAGGACCACAGGTCTCCACTGTGCGGCCTGAAGTAACTCAACATCTCTGGTTCTTTATGTGTGTGTGAGGGTGGGGTGGAAAAAAAAGATTTTTCTTAAAAAGAACTTTACCACCAGAATCTCAAGAAATCAAATCCAGTTTATCAGAAGTAGTGATGCCCCATCGTTGGCTCTCGCTGGAACATTATGGCTGATATAATGTGAGAATATTGTTCAATCTGACGAAAACCATGTCTTCAAAAATCAGGAGCATGTAGGTGGAGAAAGCAAAGCATTCATTTGTGCACACCCGTGTGTGTATGGGGGTAGGGCAGCCTGACAGAAACCTTGAAAACAAATCTTAAATCTAGATTATCTCATCGAGAGCGGCAATCACAGCTGCAGAAGGCAGCATCACGGCGAAAATAGTTCAATTGCCCCGCCCCCCAACAGAGGTAATGGGCCTCCTCCTCTTCAGCATCTCTTGCCCCGCCCCCGACAGAGGTAACGCCCCTCCTCCTCATCAGCATCTCTTGCCCCGCCCCCAGAGAGATAATGCCCCGCCTCTTCAGCATCTCTTGCCCCACCCCCCACAGAGGTAATGCCCCTCCTCCTCTTCAGCATCTCTTGCCCCGCCCCCGACAGAGGTAATGCCCCTCCTCCTCTTCAGCATCTCTTGCCCCGCCCCCGACAGAGGTAATGCCCCTCCTCCTCTTCAGTATCTCTTGCCCC
>CAUYPK010169244.1:0-15183 GCA_963574355.1 Loris lydekkerianus
GTTGTTGCTAGTTTACAGTTTTTCTTTAGCAATAAATATTGAAAAGCATTTAACCTACTGATTTCTCAATTATTGTAATTGTTTTGGGTATATATTTTTATTTTTGAAATTTACCAGTGGCTGCTGCATTTTCCACCTTGGTTTATACTCAAGTCACTAAGTTTTCCCAGTTTTTAGGGTAAAATTAAGGGGGTGGGTTTATACTCGGGTTGGCTTATACTCGAGTATATATGGTAGGTTACAATGTTTACATTTGTTAAGTAGAGTCCTTCTTATAATTGTGTCCCCAAGAGGTGCGTCACACACCCTACCATGTGCCTGTTAAGTGGGAACACCCCTTCTCCCTCTGTCCTCCCCTCTCCCTGATCCTTCATTTCCCTACCCCCCACCTTGAATTTGATTTGAGTTTTTCCTCTTATGTGGGCATGTATTAGCTCATCTACTGGCTTCATATTAGAATTGAGTACATTGGATTCTTTCTCCTTCATTCTTATGATACTTTACTAAGAAGAATGTGTTCCACCTCTATCCAGGTTAATACAAAAGATGTAAAGCCTCCATCTTTTTTTAATGGCTGAACAGTATTCCATGGAATACATATACCACAGTTTGTTAATCCATTCCTGGGTTGGTGAGCATAGTTTTCTTTGTAATTATCTTTCTCTGAGTTTGATAAATTTATTAGATCCATAAGTTCATGTTTTTCATATCATTTGGGAAATTTTCAATCCGTTTTGTCCTTCCCAATCTTTTTCTCCTTTAGGGTTCTGATTATAGGCAGCTTGATCTCGTCCTAGAAATGACAGAAGCTCTCTGTTCACCTTTCTTTTAATCTTCATTATTCAGATTAGATATTTTCTATTTATCTCTTTTAAAATTCCTTGACTCTTTATTCTTTAATCCCTGATGACTCCTAATACTATTTAGTGACAATTTTAAGCCAGATACTTTTTATTCTAAAATTTATATTTTGCATTTTCCGCATATATTCACTTGACTGTTATGACCACTTTGTTATTGAGGCCTTTGAACATACTTGTAAAAGTGGATTTCTCGTCCTTTTTTGCTAATTTCAACATCTGGTTTACCTCAAGATAAGTTGCTATTGATAATTTATTCTATTGACTGTGGGCCATAGCTTCCTGTTTCCTCAGATGAGTAGTCATTTTTTATAGCATCCTGGACATTATAGGCAATGTATTACTGAGATTCTGGATCCTCTTATCATCCCCTGAAGAGTGTTTATTTTTGTTCTAGGTGGTAGTTAATTTAGTGCTATGGACTGAATGTTGCTTTGCCTCATAATTCAAATATTGAAATCTGATCCCAATGTGACAGTATTGGGGTGGGCTTTGGAAGGTAATTATGTCATAAGGGTGGAATCTTCATGAATGGGATTAAGGCCTCATAAAAAGAGGCTAGAGAGATAAGTGGCTCTCTTTCCACCATGTCAGAAAATAATAATAAGTCTACTGTCTGCAAACTGAAAGAGAGCCCTCCTCAGAACCTGCCTATGCTGGAACCTTCATATATGACATTCAGCCTCCACAGCTGTGGAAAATGTTCCTGTAGTTGATAAGCTTCCTAGTCCACAGTCCTTTGTTATAGAAGGACATATGGATTAGGACATTTGCTTAGACTCTAATGCCAATCTCTGTCTCCTGCATGAGGGGAAGCAGCTGGAATCTCTGCTGAGTTGATTCAATTACCCACCTTGTGCTTTCCTTTGGGTTCATGGTCTTTCCCCAAGTACTCATAGTTGAGGCTTAACCAAGGATTTGGTCAGAGTTTAAATACAGACGTTAGGGTTCCTTTCTGTTGCTTTTTCCTTTCTCTTCCCACTCAAGGGAACTTGCAAGCCCCAGCCTGCATTCTCAGGCTTCTCTATCTAGTAACACTGTGACTTTCTGCCTGAGTTCCCAGAGCCCTATGCTGCAGGTTCTGAGGCTTTCAGGAAAAGGGCCATCAAATGCAAATATTATCAGAGTAGTTATCCTCTTATGTGACAAACCCTTTTCAGTTGGCAGATTCTGGCTGTTCTCCCGTACTTTCTTTATATCTTGTGCAGCATTTGTATTACCCATGAAGGGGCTAGCCCAGTACAAATGACTACCCGTAGCAGAAGTGGAACTCCTTTTCTTTTACGCCCACCCCAGTGAGGTTATTATCCCTTCCTTCCTATTAATACTGCTCTCATCAACGTGTTTAATATCCTCTGCACTGACAAATTAAATAATCAGTTTTTAGTCCTTTCATTACTTGATGTCTATAGCATGTGGCCTTGGTATTTCTTATATCCACTTTGACTTTCTTCACTTGGTGTCAGGGCATGACACTATTTAATCTACTTCTGTTACACTGGTTACCCCTCACAAAATTCGTGTCCTTACTACAACATATTAGGGGACTCTCTGGTTCTTCTCTGTTTCTCTACCGGTAGTCACATCTAAGATGATCTAGTGCTACAATTTTAAATGCTCTGTAAAGTTTCTGTAATTATTATTGTTCTGTCTAACTAGATCTCTCCTCTGAATAATAAACCTCACTATTTTCTCAAAATCTACCTTGGCATTTTAAACTAATTAGACATCTCAAACTTATTTGAAATCTGAACTCTTGGTCTTTTCCTCAAAAGACATTTTCCCTGTCCCCCCTCACTAAGAATTAAGTTTACTTACACTGTGTTTAGTTCCCAAACCATAGAATAATTTGTGACTCTTGCTTTTTTTTTTTTTTACTCAAATTCCTTGTCAAGTTTCCTTGAGAATTGTCTCTGCTTTGCCTTCAGAATGTGTCTGATCGTTTTGTGCCACCACCCCTGCTATCTGCCCAGTTCAAGAAAGCTTTCATTGGATTATTATAAGTTCTTATCTCAACTCTCTTCTTTGTTTCTTGTTCCATTACAGTCTTACATAGTAAAAAACAATATTTATATTTCAAAAAGTTTGTTCATGACACCGTTTTGCTCAAAATTATCCAATGGCTGACACCTGCATCACCATCTCATTCAAAATGAGATCCGAAATCCTTCCCTTTCCCTACAAGTCCCTCTGTGATTTCATCTCCCTAACAAGCTGTTGTGTATTCTTATAGCCAATATTTCTACACAACATTGCTTTTACTGGCGCTCCTCTGGTTTCCTTTGCTGGGTGTTGGCACTTTGCTGTTCCCTCTAATTTGAACATTCTTTTCCCAATATCTGAGTAGTTTTCTTCTTCATTTATTTAGATTCCTGCTTAAGTGTCACCTCATTACAGAGGCCTTACGTGTTCTTCCTGTTTAAAATAGTACGTTCATCATTCTCTATTGTGTTATTCTGATTTATAAAACTTCATGACACTGGTCTTGGCCATAGTTTTATAGCTATAACACCAAAAGCATAAGCAACAAAAGCAAAAATAGACAAGTGGAATTACATCAAACTAAAAAGTTTCTGAACAGCAAAGGAAATAATGGAGTGAAAAGGCAACATACAGAATGAGGGAAAAGAGTACAAACCATGTATTTAATAAAGGTTAATGTTTAAAATATTGAAGAAACCCTTATAACTCAATTGCCAAAAACCATGTAACCTGTTTTTTTGTTTGTTTGTTTGTTTTTTTAATGGGAAAAGGAATTGAACAAATATTTCTCTAGGGAAGACATGCAAATGGTCCACAATAAGAAATGATGTTCAACATCACTAATCATTAGGAAATGTAAATCAAAACCATAATTAGATATCACCTCTTATCTAAGATATTATTAAAAATACAACAAACAAAACCCACAAATGTTGGCAAAGATGTGGAGAAATTAAAATCCTTGTACATTGTTGGTAGGAATTATGTTGGCACCGCTACTATGGAAAACAGTATGAAGGTTTGTCAAAGAACTAAAAGCTCAAATACTGGGGAATTCAGCAATCCCACTTTTGGGTATATATTCAGAAATACTGAAACAAAATCTTGAAGAGATAGATGCACCCCCACGTGTATTGACAGCTTTATTCACAGAAGTCAATATTTGGAAACAACTTAAATGTCATTGAATACATTTGAAAAAATGGTGAGTGTGTTGTGTGTAAAATATTATTTTACTATTCAACCTTTAATCAAAGGAAATCCTATCATAAGCAATAACCTGAATGAACCTGAAGACATATTAAGTGAGACAAAGAGTTACAGAAGGACAGATACTGCACAATTACACTTAGGTGAACTATCTAAACTAGTTAAACTCATAGAAGCAGAGTGGTGGTTGCCAGGGACTACTAAGAAGGGGAAATAGTGGGTTACTATTCAATGAGTATAAATCTTGATTTATGTAAAATTAATAAGTTTGAGACCTCTGCTGCATAAATTCTGCCTAAACATACATATATATGTAGATATATGTGTATACCATATTTGTTTGGTTTATTTAGCATCTATCTTCCCAGCAAAAACTGTAAGCTCCATATGCACAAGCGCTAGTTCTGTTTTGTTCATTGCTGTGTATTTAATACCTCAATTAGCGCTTCAATCATACATGGATATCCAAAGATATTTGTGGAATAAATGAATGTAGTTAGTAGGAACAAAGTGCATTTGATGAAACGGAACCAGGGGCAATGGCAAGTTATAAGAAGCCAGGCTGTAAAGAATTTTGTAAACCACACCAGCATTGTTTTGAGAGAACAATGTTTCACTGCTGAAGTGTTTTAGACAGAGGAACTGGTGTGATTAAGTTTAGATTTTAGAACTAAAAAATACTCTGATCTGCAAAATGCATGAGCACTAGGACAAATGGTTCTCAGTCCCAGAATAATTAAACCAGGCCCTCTAGGGAAGGAACATCAATAATTTCTAAAGCTTTTCAGGTGATCCCAATGCACAGCCAACATTGGAAACTAGTGGTTTGTGCTAAGATTCCTAAGGAAACAGGACTGGCAGGATTCAAAACACAGTGGAGGAATTTCTCATCTCAGCATTGATAGGTTAACAATTGGAAGTTGTTACTCTCACTTGTTCTTACGGCATAAGAAAGTTGTACAAGCTGAAAATCAGGACCTTCTTTGTCTCATCAGAGAATTACAGTTGCAGGGCTAATCACCATCCTGAAATCTGGACAGTTGAATTTATTTGAGAGATACATCAACTGAGATCAGCTTACATGGAGCAGGAGCTACCAGGGCCACAATGGGCAGGAAATGCTTAAATGGTGATTTGACAAGTTGCTGAAGTCTTTAAGTCTGGACTAACATGAGAATGGGAAGCTCCCAAGGCCATCGGTTATAATGGGACCCCCATGCTTTCTCAGGGTTTCTTCTAGGCCCTCCACCATATACTCGGGGGAGGATCTGAGGAAGCCCCCTAGCTTTGGTACACAGGATGGAAGAAAAAAGAGCAAGCGTAGCAAACCTCTTTTAGACCTTTGTCCCAAACAAGGATTAATCTTCACTAGAGGGGCCTCCTGAAACTCCATCCCAGCTGGGGCAAACTGCAGCCTTTCCATCATACCTTTTCCATTGAAGTCTTTAGCTGTAAGAGCTAGCTTCTGATACATGTATACCCACTTCTGATTTAAGTTTTATTTTATTTTATTTTTAATTATAAGCATTAACAAGACATGGCCCAAGTTAAATTTTGCTTATATTTGCAAATCAAGTTGGTGAAGATTATCACCACTGGCTTTGTCTGCTCAGAAATTCTCAAGACGGTCTCCATCCTCTTCCATTTTAATACTAGTAAACATGGGGAAAAGCTTCAGGAAAATAGACTGGAAATGTGGTAGCTAGAAAGAGATAAGGGAACAGTGGGTTGGGGTGAAGTCTACCCCCCAAAGAGGGACAGACACTTCTCAAGATCAAACCCCTGAGACAGAAGTCAACTAAAATACTGAGCTTCAATTAGAAAATTATGGACTGCTCCCTTCCCTCACAGATCACCACTAAACTAACACACTTGCAGTAATAAGAACAGTGGATTATAGGTAGGAAGCCAGCAAGGAACAGACCCTACCTTGGGAGGAGTGCACAGGGGAGTCCTCAAATCAAGAGGGGAGGATAAAATATAAAACATTACTACTTGAGGAATGTGAAGTTTCTATTTCCTCTAGCTCAATAAACATTAAACATAGCCCAACCTGCTAGCCAGGTTAACACAATCCTCATAGTAAAGGCCTATCTACTTGACTATCTACTATCCTAAACAACTTTGGTTTTCAACCAAAACTTTCCTCTCTGGAAGAAAGATAATCAGAAGAGACAAATAATTATCAGAACCAGACTCAGATATGATAGAAATTTGGATTTATCAGACAGGAGATGAGAAGTATTAAGATTACTATGTAAAAGATTCTAAGGGGAAGAACAGATGACATGCAAAACCAGATGGGCAGCGTAAGTGGAGAAATGGCCTCTATGAGCAAGAATCAAAGTGCAGGTGGAGAGGCTGGCTTTAGGCAGGAATAGGGACAGCTCTAATAAGAGTGAAGAAAGAGATTATCAGCTACAGACCTGGCATTTGTAGGTTTGTTCTTATATGCTGGCTTTGATTTCTCTGTTAATCACAGTCCTGCATTTGTGACTGACAAAGAGGCATTAATAGGAGACCATTATAGGTGTATTTTCTTATCCTCTTCCTGGAACTATCGCCAGCCTTACTGCCCCAGGGCGCTTATACGCTATAGGACAGGAAATACATGTAACAAATGAAGTAATTCCACCAGCATGGTTTCCAGGTGACACTCTGTTCACATAGACCAGTGATCCTTCAGGTCTTAATTATACAAAGTTGGGCAATTAAGTCAACAACTCATCCTAGAAAAAGGTGCTACAGGTTTCTTTTCTTTCCTGATATCATTATGGTCAAATTTAAAGTACTCCTATTGGCCATCTGGTGACCGTAGTGATATTCAGCAAGGAGGTATGTAGCATTTTTTCTGGGATGAGTTTGTGAACTTACTTGTCCTGAGAGAGGATACCCGAGAAGGGTGAGGTCTAGAAGAACAAGTCTTCTCAAGGAGACCACAAAGATACACATGCAGGGTCCTCTCCATGGTGACTCAGCTCTTGGGAATTTGTAAACTCAACTTCCTGAAACTTGGAAATTTCTAAGTTCTGTGAAATCCTGTAGTTCTATAGGGGCAGGAATAGCATCTCCCGCTTGATTCAAACTGGCCAATGAGAAGGGTACCTGTGGGGTGGAACTTTTTGACTGTCAATAAAAAGGGAAAGACCAAGGTAGTCGGGAGCACGGCCATTTGGAATTCTTCTATGCTGTAAGCTCCCAGCTGGTGAATAAAGCCCTTCCTCTTATAAACGTGGTGTTGGGTGCCCTTTCTCTCCGTTGGGCCTTGTCTTCCTGCAGCACAATAACCTTAGTATATAGACAATTACACATTTTCTAACTTGGTCTAAGCAACCATTTCATTTGTATTAAAAGAAATAAATGAAAATGTGGTACCTAGCAATATGGATTTTAAAAATTTTCCCATGTACTTTGCAAGATACAAATTTAGCTATGAAGCTACCTAGTAGAAATCTCTGTCATTTATGTGATGGTGTGAAACTAAATATGGAAAGCAGCAATTGTCTTAATAAATGTACAAGGGACTTGGAAATGGGAAAGAAAAATAAATTTAAATCTGGTTTTCTTGGATTATATAGATTGACTATAATTCCTACATTTCAGGATTTCTGGTTAGCCCTCTAACTAGCCTTCTATAGAGACATTTTATTACCAAATAATATCCTCTTGCAACACACAGCTATTGCATCTTTCCTCACCTCACCCTCCAACCCAGGCCTAGTGCTGGCAATAAAAATTCCAACTCATGAAAATCTAGAAATTTAACCTCAAAGTCCCCAGTAATGGGACACGTGAATTTTATTTCTACTGTGGAATGAATCTACCAGAGTCTCCTGAATCCAAAGAGCTTGGTTATTAGCTACAGAGTCCAGGAAACAAATGCAAATGAGTCTGCAGTCTGCAGACGGAGATCAGGTTGTCAGGGAAGCATTCTGCCTAGAGAATGTGAAGTTGGGAGTCCCAGGAGAGGATTGCTTTTAGAATGCAGCCCAGGATTTTCTATCTCTTTGTACTGTTTTTCTTTCTTTGTTTCTTTTTTTTTCTCCCTAAATTTTACAATATATCCCATTGTGAAAAAATGTGCGGAATGAAAACCAAATTAAAGAAGAATGTCATCGTTGCCCATTAATCCTTCCGCAGAAGGAAACTTACTATATTTATCCTGCTACCATTTTGGCTTATATTCTTGTAGTTATTGGTTTCAATATTAACCTTTTTCATGCAGTCTTGTACCATAATCATTTCCCATTTTACTAAAACATTGTTAAATTCCATTTTCAAAAGATGCAAAATATTTCCAACATATGGGAACTATGGACCATGTACTTAACTTCTTTTATTCTTTTCTCTACCTGGGGCATCTTATTAGTTTTCAGATTTCTATTCTCAGAAAAAATGCAATACTGAACATATTTGCTCACTAATTTCTCTAAGTATTTCTGTTTCTCTGCTATATTTTCTAGGAGCATAGGTCAAATGGTAAAAGAATTGGAGGATGGAAAAAATTTTCAAATCTCTTGACACAAATGACCATATTACTTTGCAGACATATCAAACACAATTATAGTCCCATCTTCAATATGAGAATGCTCATTTTTCTGTGTCCATTTAGTGTTAGGAAACATAGTAATGTATCTTTACACCAAAGTAATTGGAAAAAAAATCATCACATTATTTATATTTTTGGCTTTTTATTACTTGCAAAGTTATATACTTTACATATTAAATAGATATGTAATTTTCTCTATTGAAAACTTCACATTCAGACCCTTAGTTCATTTACCTTTTGGGGTCCCAGTAAATTTCTGATTGATTTCTGTGAACATTGTATACACTAAGGAGATTAACCATTTTCTATCAAAATTCATCTTGTCTCATCTCCTTTAATTGTGACCATAATGATTTTTGCATCTATATATGCAAATATATATATATGTGTGTGTGTGTGTATAATATATATATTTCTTTTCTTTTTTTTTTTTTTTTTTTTTTGCAGTTTTTGCAGTTTTTGGCCAAGGCTGTGTTGAACCCTCCGCCTCTGGCATATGGGACTAGCACCCTACTCCTTTGATTTGCATATATTTTTAATAAAATCAAGTTCATTGCATTTTTTCCTTGACGGTTCTCTATTTTGTTTTGTTTGCTGTTCATTCTTCACATAGTTTCAAAAGCATCTAAAAGTAGCACAGACTGTGACCCAGACTCAGTGCCAACAAATCAAGTTCTATGTCATGAACAAAAAATGTGCAGAAGTTCATCAGTAAATGTGTGTTTCCCCTGTCTAAGTAATTCTTAACTATACCAAGTGCAACCCATTTTAGAAAGTCTTGAAGATGCTAGAGAATTGTGTTATGGTTTGTACGTGGTTTATGCTCACCGTAACTCATGTTGAAATTTGATTCCCAATGGGTAGAGCACACTGGGAGGTGTTCAGGTCATGGGGAAACCACCCCATGAACAGACTAATGCCTCTTGTAGGAGTGAATGAGTTCTCACTCTGTTGGGAATAGATTAGTTCCTTGAGGAGCAATTATGAGCAAGCTCAACCTCTTCTGTGCTTCTTTGTTTATAGATGCTGCTTCCCCTTCTGCTTTCTACCATGAGCTGAAGCAGATTAACCATTTCCTATCAAAATTCATTGCAAATGTCTCATTTCCTTTAATTGTTACCATAATGATTTATGCATATATTTCATAATGTTAGGCCCTCCCCAGATGGCCTGCCCAATCTTTAACTTTCCATCTTCCAGAATTGTAGGACAAATAAACTTTTTTTAAAAATAAATTACCCAGTCTCAGGTATTCTGTTATAGCAATATAAAACAGGCTAAGACAAATTGTGTCTCTAGTCTATACCTTGAGTTATTTCAAGTCCATGATTCAAAACATAGGCTCAGTATTAAATGAGTAAACTCACTTTGCTTTTTAATCATTCTCTTAATATTTGTATCAATGAATATTTGCTGAGTACCTACTCTGAGCTTGGTTAGACTGAAGAGCGTCCCAGCTGCAAAGAAAAATATTCCCTAAATTCATTATCTAAGGAACATTTTAACTGAATTGCCACGCAGCAAACATGTGGATGAACTTACCCTTCTGCCCCCATCTGTTTGACATTTGAGGTCATTGGGATTGCCAGTAATAGGGTCAAATAAGGAGCAGGTAAAGAAAGTGAGCAGTGGAGCACGGGGGCGGGTATCTATTAGGCAGTATAAACAAAGCTGTGAAGTAAGAGGTGGAGTAAATTGGGTCCACCCTAGAACTGGGATCTGGAAATAAGCCTTCTGAAGCAGATTCAGACTTCTGCTCCCAAAGACAATGAGGACAAACCCATTTGACTCATCTCCAAAATAGTCCCTATTATCCTCTTCCAACTGCATTGCTTTAGGATTAAAAATTGTATCTGGATTTAGATTAAAAACATAATCAAGGACTTGTTCCGTGTAAGATAATTTTAAAATCTTCATGATCTGTGGGGTTGGGGGGGGGGGGCAGCCAAAATCCAAGAAACGCAGTAGTAGAGGATGTTTCTGCTCTCTGACAAGGAAACTAGAGATGCCATTACTAACCCTGCCACATCTCCCCAGCCCTGCCCGCAGCTGATTTATGACGGTCATCAATTTAGCCATGTTAAGGCCTCCTTAACAAGTTGTCTTAAGACCAAAAATAGCAGAGTGCTCTGACTCAGCCCTATTGTTCCTGACAAGGGTCAGGGCTATTTGTCAAGACCCCAGGAGTCTTGACAAATAGCCCTGACTCTTATCCTTTTCCCAATTAAATGTGAGCTTTCACTTTTCCAAATTGTTATAGTTCTGGTAAATGCCTTGTTAACAACCCTTATTACATACAGTCATTCATTGCCTAGCAGTGGAACTATGTTCTGAGAAATGCGTCATTAGACAATTTTGTTGTAGGCACGTGATAGGGTGTCCTTACACTAACCTAGATGGTGTAGCCTACCACAGAGCTAGGCTATATAATACAGCATGTTGCTCCCAGGCTACAAACCTACACAGCATGTTGCTGTACTGAATACTGCAGGCAATTGTAACATGAGGGTAAGTATCTGTGTATCTAAACATAGCTCTCCTATATGCCTGTGGTCCCCAAACCCCTGGTCATGGACCAGTGACCTTTTAGGAACCAGGCCACAGAGCTCTATACACACTCTCTACGATCTATGGAAAAGTCATCCTCCATGAAACTTAGGGACCAGGTTGCACAGCAAGTGAGATGCAGCTCCCCATCCTTCACATCACCACCTGAGCTCCACACTCCCACTCTCAACCCTTTCTACCCCCATTCATGGAAAAATTGTCTTCAATGAAGACAGTCACTAGTGCCATAAATGGTGGGAACCACTACTGTATGCAGTTAGTCGTTGGTCAAACATCTTTGCACAGGGCATGATTGTACTCCCAAACACTGCATTTGCAGACTCTGCGTGCAGTTCCTCCCCATCCCAGCAGACTGCAGAGCTGAATCTACTCCTCCTTGTCTCCCTTTGTGATTGTTAAAAAAAGTGCTTGTAGAATTGAGATTGATGTTCTCTCTCATATGAATACTCCTCCTATTTCCCCAGTTCTTTTGAAACTGAGAATTAAAATTGAGAAATGTAATAGGAGTAATAATATTTGTATTTCCCCCTCCACTTATCTGTTGAAACTTAATTGCCAACATATTACCATTAGGAGATGGAGTGTTGGACAGGTGATTAGGTCACATGTGTGGAGCCCTTATGACTGGGATTAATACCCTCATAAAAGGGAATCCAGAGAGGTCCCCCTTCCATCATGTGAGGATACAAAGAGATGATCACCATCTACGAGCTAGGAAGCTGGCTCTCACCAGACACCAAATCTACTGGTGTTTTGATCTTGGACTTGCAAACCTTCAGAACTAGGAGAAATACATTTTTGCTATTTATAACCCACCCAGTCTTTGGTATTCTTCTATAGCATCTCACACAGCATCAGACAAGGAAAAATAAAAAACTGCTCACAGAGGGGAAATAAAAAAAGGCTAGATTATTTGGCGGCACCTGTGGCTCAAAGGAGTAGGGTGCTGACCCCATATGCTGGAGGTGGAGGTGGCAGGTTCAAACCCGGTCCTGGCCAAAAAAAAAAAAAAGGCTACATTCTTCTCCAAACCTGGTTGGATCATAACTCAGGATATGTGCTTCCAACAGCAGTAATGTGAAAGTCTTTGCCAGACAAATAGCAAATCACCCTGTAGGGTGGTCTGATACAGACCACATTGCTCTAGGAACCCTATGTCCAGACTGCTGCATATTTTACTTAGGATGGGTCAAAATGTACTCCCTTCTGAATTTTCTGAGTATTGGAATTCATAGGGCTCTTTCCTTTCTTTCCTGCCAGGATTACTCAGACCCACTGTGACACCCTTACTGGCTAACCATTGGCCAGACAAAACATGGACTCAAATAGATTATCTAACCATTATTCAATCACAGAAGTCCTTAAATTCTACAGTTTAACTATCACAAACACGGATAATTATTTGGGCCTTGTTATATGCTTGGCTCTGTGATAGAAACAGGGAATATAAAGGTAAATAAACTATAGCCTTATCTTTGAGGAATTCACAGTGTAGTGGAGGAAACAAACAAGTTAGCAAATAGCCCAATACATTGCAATGCATATTATAAAAGAGCAAAGAAAAAGTACTACTGAAACACTGGCCATAGAAATACCTTGTTGAAATATTAGGTAGGAAGTGATCGCCTCAACCTTGGATGCCAACCGACGCTCACTGAGCACCTCCTATGATCCAGTCCCTGTGGCAGGCACCAGGAAGATAGAAATGAACACAGAATCTGTCTTCACACAGTTTAAACTGAGCTAGAGAGAAAAACCTAGAACAAATAAATCCACAAGTTAATGTATAATTATAATAATGGAAAGTTCAAAGAGAAAAGGAACACAATGGTAAGAAAAGGAATGATGGAGAGAAATAATTAATAATCAGAAGTCCGGGAGGGGCTTTCAGAGGAAGGGACACTACAGATAAGACACAAGAGATGAGCATCCTGTAGCCAGGAAAGGAGTTAGGAGGAGATTTCCAGGCAGAAAGACAGCATGAGTAAAGACCTTGAGATGAGCTGTGAGTAAAAGAAGCCTGGCTTGAGCCCAGAGTTGGGAGTCCCAGGAGACAGAAATTTCAAAGCTGGGACCAGACAATTGAATTGTCTTGTTGGCCAGGCTAGGAGATTATATTTTGGTCTAACTTCAGTGAGAAACCATTGAAAAGCCTAAAAAGTGGAAGGGGGATAAAATTTCTCAATTTCTCTCAAATGACTCTGAGTCCTTATCATAGGTTTAATTGAGCATGCCATGGTGCTCTATGGACAGACACTATTGGTCTTCTGGCACAAGGCCAACCCCTCTGTAGGACTCTCCTGCTCTCATGTCAATGTCACACCCACTCATTGAGGATTTAACTGTCCCCTCTGCCTCCCTTCACATATCTCTGTTTAGTACCTGTGTCCCCAGAATCCCCTTCAGACAAGCTAATCCAGGGTTCTCCTACCGCATAGTGTGTTTTTGCCCTTCTGCTTCCTGGACCCCCAGTCCTCTCAACCTCCTGCCCTTTCACAGACTAATCCTTATTTCTGCTTTTCTGACTCTTCCCAGCTCCCCTCTTCTAGGATTTGGTGTGCTTTGTGCTCATGGGTGAAACGGGCGGAAAGGATCAGACTCAATGAATCTGGGAGAGACAGTAAAGTAAGTTTTATTTATCGTCCTTTTCTTTGCTTGTGTTTTCCACCCTGACTGAGAAGTTGAAATATTTTTGTTATTATAGACTATATTTCACAACTTACATATTCATTTCCCATTTGGCATTTCTAGAATTTCTAGCAGGGATTTTTCCTGTTGGAAAGTGTGATAACGATGTTGAATGCTCATCCACCTCTGGTTTTCCTCTTCTGGGCACATGAAAGTATGTGACTCCCCTTCCCTTTGCCCCAGAGCAGGGCCATATCACCGGCCAATGGGCTCTGTACAAAAGTCTATGTGCACTTCCAATCCAATGCACTTAAGTGCAGCATAGGGGACAGTCCTTTTCCCTTGGGGCATCAACCAAGAAAGTCTCATGTTACAGATGGTGCAGGGGAATTGCCATAGAGAGGCAAGCTGCTGAGTTACCTTGACTTGCAGTGAACTTGACTTCGGTGTTAGCACTTTGTGATGCTTGTTACTACAGAATAACATAGCCTACTGTGACGAATAAAGATGTCATTAACTTATCAGACTCTTCTCATCTTCTGTGTTTCCTTGTGGGCATTCTCACTGTTTCCAGAGGTGTGTTTTATTGCTATTCCTATATTTGAGAGAAAGTTTGGGTTTTTTGTTTGTGATCAATCTTGGTAATCAGCTGCCCCCTACCCCTCACTGATGTTCTTATACTAGATAACAATGACCACTTCATTTATTTAATATAACAAATAAATAGCACTGACTAGAAAATCAAAATTTATGTCAGTCTCTCCCTTCAATCCTCTTTCCTTTCATTCTTTTTTTCTTACTATCCTTTTTCCTTCCCTACTTCTCTCTCTTCTTTCTTTCTCTTATCCATTCTCTTCCTCTCTTCTTTGCATCCTCTGCAACAAAGCTACTCAATAAATGCGACTGATTACCTCTTAGTTGATAAAAATTAAAATATCCAAAATACTAAATACTGTGTCCTTCTTGTCTTTCCCTCTCCTCTTCCTTTCCTCTCATCTCCTTCCTCAGAACCCCTACACTGGTCCAGAATAACTCTCTTGTATTTTCTTTTCTTTTTTATTATTAATTAATATATATTTTTATTTTTTATTATTAAATCATAGCTGTGTACATTAATGTGATCATGGGGCACCATACACTGGTTTTATAGACTGACACATTTTCATCACACTGGTTAACATTGCCTTCCTGGCATTTTCTTAGTTATTGTGTCAAGACATTTATATTCTACATTTACTAAGTTTCACATGTACCCTTGTAAGATGCACTGTAGGTGTAATCCCACCAATCACCCTCCCTCTGCCCTTCCTCCCCCCTCCCTCCCCTCTTGTTTTTTCTCCTTCCACATGACTCCGGGCACTCAGCCTGACAGTATGGGGTGATGTT
>CAUYPK010169245.1:0-23220 GCA_963574355.1 Loris lydekkerianus
TCACAGCTCACAGCAACCTCCAACTTCTTGGCTTAAGCAATTCTCTTGCCTCAGCCTCCCAAGTAGCTGAGACTACAGGTGTTCGCCATGATGCTCAGCTATTTTTTTGTTGCAGTTGGCATTGTTTTAGCAGGCCCAATCCGGGTTTGAACCTATCTGCCTCAGTGTATGTGGCCGGTTCCCTACCCACTAAGCGATGGGTGCCAAGCCACACATAGGTGTACTTTTAAAAATGTTCTGATGGGGGCTGGATACAGTGGCTCATGCCTGTAATCCTAGAACTCTTGGAGACCAAGATGTATGGATTACATGGGCTCACAGGTTCAATGATGCCATTACACTCTACTGAGGGTGACAAAGTATTACTCTGTCTCCAAAAAATAAAAAAATAATAAAAAATTTTAAAAATATTCTGAGGCTCGGCACTCGTAGCTCAGTGAGTAGGGTGCCAGTCACATACACGGAAGGTGGCAGGTTTGAGCCCAGCCCAGGCCTGCTAAACAACAATAACAACTGCAACCAAAAAATAGCTGGGCGTTGTGGCAGGCACCTGTAGTCCCTCCCAGCTACTTGGGAGGCTGAGGCAAGAGAATTGCTGAAGCCAAATATTTGGAGGTTGCCGTAAGCTGTGATGCTACAGCACTCTACAGAGGGTGACATAGTGAAGCTCTTGTCTCAAAAAAAAAAAAAAAAATTCTGAGACGGGGTCCACAGATTTAACCAGATTTAACCAGATCAACCAGATACCACAGATTTAACCAGATTTAACCAGATACAAATTATTTTTGTTAAGAACAGCTCTTAAATGTCAGTGGGCCAGGCACAGTGGCTCATGCCAGTAATCCCAATACTTTGGTAGGCTGTGGTAGGAGTATCACTTGAGGCCAGGAGTTTGAAGCCAGCCTGGGCAGCATAGTGAGACCCCATCTCTTAAAAAAAAAAAAAAATGATAAAATGTCAGCAAATCCACATGCAAGTCATGAATTTCTGCAACTGGCAAAGCAAACTGCAGTAGCTAATAGAAACTCCCCAACTATACAGAACTGTTTTCTTCAGCTTAATGCTGTGTCTTTAGAAACTCATTTTCTATGTGATCCAAGGACTATCCACACCTCAATCCAGTGACCTGAGGAATTGCCACACCCCAGTCTGTGTGACCACAGGAGTATACACACTCAAGTCTGTGACAAGCAGTGTCCAATCCCCAGTCAGAAGTGGTGTTTAAACTTTGGAGTGTGTTTATAGGTGTGTCTATACTCCAGTCTCCAACCACAAGAATGACCACACCCTAGTCTGTGTGACTCCAGGAATGTCCAAACCCCACTCTATGTGGGTCAAGGAGTATCCACACCACGGTGATGTAATTCAGGGGTCTTCTCACCTAAGTTGGTATAATCTAACCACAAGAATGTCCACACCCCAGTCTGTGTGACCCCAGGAATGTCTGGCAGAATTGTCCACACAAAAGACTATGTGATCACAGATCCATCCACACCCATTACAGTGCAAATTCAACAGTGTTCACAAGAGTCTGAGAACCCAGGCTTTGTGAGTCCAGCAGTGACAATGGTTTAGTCTGGGAGACCACAGGAGTTTACACAGCCCAGTCTTAGTTCCATGATTGTGCACACCTCAAACTGTGACCACACAGTTGTCCAAACCCCAGTCCCAGTGACCCCACAGCTCAATGTGGTGTTCTGAGAATGGTTTTCCCCGTTCAGCAGTCTCAGGAGCATCCACTCCCCAATCTCTGTGCCCCCAGGAGGGTCCACACCAAACTGCAACAGAAGTAATGTCCAGGCTGGGTGTAGGGGCTTATGCCTATAATCCTAGCACTCTGAGAGGCCAAGGTGGATGGATTGCTTGAGTTCAGGAGTTTGAGACCAGACTGAGCAAGAGTGAGACCTCATTTCTACTAAAATTAAAAAAAAAAACTATCCAGGCATCATGGCAGGCACCTGTAGTCCCAACTATCAGGAGTCTGAGGCAGAAAGATCGCTTGAATGCAGGAATTTGAGGTTGCTATGAGCTATGATGTCATAGCACTCAACCCCAGGGTGACTTGAGTGAGACTGTGTCTCAAAAAAAAAAAAAAAAAAAAAGAACAAGAGAATGTCCAATTCCCTGTGTATGTGGCCCCTGTGCATGCAAACCATAGTCTCTGGCCATAGGTGTGTCTACACCCCAGTGTTGATGGCCTCCAGAGGGTGTACTCCCCCATCTGTGACCAGGAGGCTATCTACTCCTCTGTCAATGTTACCACAAGAGTGTGAAACTCCAGTGCTGGTGACTACTGGTGGGTCTACAGTCCAGTTTGAGTGATCCAGGGAAGGACACATCCCCAACCGTGTGACCAAAGGAGTCTCCATACCCTGGTGTCTGTGACCACAGGGGAGTCAATCCCCAGACAGTATGACCAAAAGAGTACCCACGCCTATTGGGATGTCCAGAGCAGTGTCTATACACAAGCGAGTATGACCCAAACAGTGTCCACAATGCAGTCTCTGTGACTCCAGGAATGTTCCTAATTCAGTCAGTGTGAGTCTAAAAGTGTCTGCACTGAGTCTCTGGGACATGTCCCTTCCATAATCTTTGTTACTCAAGGAGCGTTCATGCCCCAATCTGTGTACCCAGAGAATATCTGTAGCTGGGCCTGAGTGACCTCAGCCATGTCCACATCCCAATCTGTGTCACCCTCCACATGACCACATCCCTATCTGTGTGAACCTCCAAGAGCAGTGATTTTTTAATCAGTGTGCCTCGGCACACTGGTGTGCCATGAGAGGATCTTAGGTGTGTCCTGAAAATGTTAAAGATCATTTTTGTCAAGATAGTCTCACTTTCACCCTGGATAGAGTCCTATGGCATCATCATAGCTCACAGCAACCTCAGTCTCTTGGGCTCAAGCAATCCTCTTGCCTCAGCCTCCCAAGTAGATGGGATTACAGGTGCCTACCATGACACCTGGCTAGTTTTTCTATTTTTAGTAGAGATGGGGCTAGTTTTTCTATTTTTAGCAGAGACAGGTGTCTTGCTCTTGCTCAAGCTGGTCTCAAACTCCTGAACTCAAGCAATCCAGAGTGCCTCGGCCTCCCAGAGTGCTAGGATTACAGCCATGAGCCACTGTGCCCAGCCTAAAGATCATTAATTAAATTATTTTTGAAAGGAATCCAAAGCACAGTAAGCATTTTTTTTTTTTTTGAGACAGAATCTGACTATGTCACCCTCAGTAGAGTGCTGTAGCATCACAGCTCACAGCAACTCAAATTCTTGGACTGAAGCGATTCTCTTGCCTCAGCCTCCCAAGAATCTGGGACTACAGGTGCCCATCACAACGCCTGGCTATTTTTTGTTGTTGTTGTAGTTGTCATTGTTGTTTGGCAGGCCCAGGCTGGGTTCAAACCCGCCAGTTCTGGTGTATGTGACTGGTGCCCTAGCCACTGAGTTACAGGCGCTGAGCCTAGTATATTCTTTTTTTTTTTTTTTTCTATTTTTTTTGATCAACATAATTTAAGTGTACCATAGAAGTTTAACTATAAGTTCAAGTGTGCCGTGAGATAAAGGTTGAAAAACACTGCCCTAGAGTCTCCACCCTCCTGTGTAACCCCAGGAGTGTCTACATCACAATCAATATGACCCCAGGATTTCTTAGTCCCAAATCTAGTGACATCATGAGTGTCCACACCCTCACTTGAGTAATACCAGGAGGGTCCACACCCCAGGCTGTGTAACCTTGTGAGGGGCCATACACCAGTATGAACCCAGGAGTGTACTCTTTCCAGGCAGTGTGACCCAGGGGGTGGGGGGGGTATGTACAAAGGAAGAGTGATCCAGGCAAAGGGGAAAGCCTATGCAAAGGGCTCAGCGCCTATGGCACAGTGATTATGGTGCCAGTCACATACACCAAGGCTGGCAGGTTCAAACCCAGCCCGGGTCAGCTAAACAACAATGACAACTGCAACAAAAAATAGCCAGGCATTGTGATGGGCACCTGTAGCCCCAGTTTATTGGGAGGCTGAGGCAAGAGAATCACTTAAGCCCAAGAGTGTGAGGTTGCTGTGAGCTGTGACACCATAGTACTCTACCAAGGGCAACATAGTGAGACTCTGTCTCAAAAAAAGAAAGCCTATGCAAAGGCCCTGAGGCAGGAGCATGCCTGGCACATGTGGGTGCAAAGAGACCACTGGGGAAGTAGCGGAATGACTGGGGTGCCACTGGTAGAAAGTGAGCTCAGAGAGGTCACTGTAGGGCCTCGTGGGCCATGGAGAGGACTTTGGCTTTTTCTCTGAGAGTTACAGGCCATGGCAGGGCTCTGAGTGGAGGAAGGCTGTGGGCTATCATGGGTTCTAAGAGGATCCCTCCCTTCAGTTGCTGTGGTGTGGTTACCCAACTGTTTTTGTTTGTCAAAACTAAAGAGAACACTAAAAGGATGAACATTACTGTATGGAAATTGTAATTCTTTTAAAATTTAAATTATAACTTGTTTTTAAAAGTACAATACTCTGGCTGGGCATGGTGGCTCATACCTGTAATCCTAGCACTCTGGGAAGCCAAAGCAGGTGAATCCCTTGAGCTCAGGAACTTAAGACCAGCCTGAGCAAGAGTGAGACTTCATCTCCACTAAAAATAGAAAAAATTAGCTAGGTGTGGTTGCACATGCTTGTAGTCCCAGCTACTCAGGAGGCTGAGTCAGGGATTGTGTAAGCCTGGGAGTTTGAGATTGCAGTGAGCTATGATAATGCCACTGTGCTCCAGCCTAAACGACAGAGTGAGACTTTATCTCAAAAAAGAAAAGTGCAATACTTTGGAAGCAATGAAGAATTGTATGTCTAGAAGAGAGGTTGCAATTAGGCCTTTTGTTACCTCTCCTCTCCCCAGGCTTTCTGCATAGACATGTCTCAGGAATGCACCACTGCAGCTGCTCAAGGTAGCACTTCCTTTGCCTGCTGTGTACTGAATTGGGAATTCAACAAATACCTATGTTGAAACCCTAACCTCCAAAGTGACTGTATTTGGAGATAGGGCCTTTAAGGAGACAATTAAGGTTAAATGAGGCCATAAAGGTGGGGCCCTAATCTGATAGTTCTGGTATCATCCTAAAAGAAGGAAGAGACTCCAGAGTTACTTCTCTACCTCCCTGTGTGCACACAGAGGAAAGGCCATGTGAGGACACAGAAAGAAGGTGGCCATCTACAAGTCAGAAAAAGAGGCCTCACCGGGCAGTGCCTGTGGCTCAAAGGAGTAGGGCACTGGCCCCATATGCTGGAGGTGGCGGGTTCAAACTCAGCCCCAGCCAAAAACTGCAAAAAAAAAAAAAAAAAAAGGCCTCACCAGGAACCAACACAACAACCAGCACCTTGACCTTAGAATTCCAGCCACCTGAACTGTGATAAAATAAATGTCTGTTGTTTAAGACACTTAGTCTGTGATATTTTTTTATAGAAGCCCGGGCAACTGTTAACAATACCTTGTAGCTCAGGTTCAGGGCTGATTTCAAGAGACTCATCTTGGCAATGGGTGCTCAAGTGGAAGAAAATTTCGGCACATCCTCCTTGTCTAGTTGAAGAGGGCTCTAGAGCTGTGGGGCAGTTAGCAGCCCAGAAAAAGCCTGAGATGAGATCCACAGCACTTCCATGGGTTCTGGGAGCTGTGTCCATGGAACATTCTCAGCCACATTGCCAGATGAGTAATAATTGATTGGGAAGCTTTCCAGAACTGCCTCCAGGCTTTCTCTAACGCTCTACCCACACCTGTTTCCTGCCAAGTTGTTCTCCAACAGAAGACAGGCAGGTTTAGAACCATTGATGCCTTGGTTCAGAGGAATAGGTGTAATGGTGTAATTTCACGCTGGTGACAGCCCAAGGGAAGAGGTGTCTGAGTCTCTCTAGATGACACAGTGGCTGGGGACAGCTGGAATGAATCATGGGTCACCTCTCATGACTCACAAGAAAGTTCTGCCAGATACAGGAGCTGGGAGCCATTACCAACCAGGCAGAGTTGGTGGATAATAGCCTTAAAGGATAACTGGCGGTGCATGCTTGCACAAGGGTGCACATACCAGCACATGTGAGATTATGTGCATGCATGTATAGTGCGCTTACATCCCTGTGTGCACATTTACAATGCTTTTGTGCATGCATATGTACATGGTACATGTGTGTGCATTTGGGCTTTGCTGTTTCGAATGTTGGTGTGGTTATAAGCATATGTGTGCAACCCAAGTTCAAGAGTGCATTCTTATGGCAATGCTGGGGTGCAGCAAGTACATGAGGACCTGTACCCTGACAAGGGTATTTGTGAAAAGCAATTGTGGGTATGCATGAACATGTGCTTATGTGTGAGACTCCATGTGCAAACCCTTAAGGCTATGGGTGTTACCCTGAGTGTTTGTGTCTGTGTGTACATGTGTGTACCTGTGTATGCCACATGCATGGCTGTATGTGAGTACATGGGTGTAGGGAAGCCCACTGGTGCAAACTGGTGTGTCCAGAGTCCATACATGCATACCCTCAGTTCCTCATGCACATGCAAGTATGAGTGAACTGGTGCACACACAGGGTTGGGCCTAGATGTCTGTACACATATGTGCACGGTTTTGAGGACTTCCCTTGGCCTGGGCACCTATGAATGCACATCTGTGTGTGCACAGATGCACAAGTGGCCAGGATCCTACACTGTGGTGTCCATGCATGTGTACCTCTGGGCAGCAAGTGTGTGCACGAGTACAGGTGAGTACACATAGCTCTGGGTGCCCGCAATGTGTGTGTGTGCATGGATGCCTGGATCTTGGTATTTGTACACGTATACCCTGTGTGAACATGCATGTGTATATGGGTGTGATCAGGTGGGTCCACGAACACAGGCCTCAGTGTCTGTGCACAGGTACCACTGGGTGACTGTGCATAAGTGTGTGCGTGGTTTCAGATGTGGCCATGGATCTGGGTCTGGGCATATGTGTATACATTGCTAGAAGTCCATGCATGTGTGTCCTCATGTGTTCAGCCATGCTAATAGCCTGGGTTATGGTGTCTGTGCATGTGTACCTTTGGGGCCCACTATGGCATTTATATATATGTGGCCCTATGTGGAGGTATAGATTCACTTGCACCTATACCAAGCTGGTGACCATAAGGGAAATCAAGGAATGATCTTCCTCTAGGAATCCAGGTTTGGGTGGGGCCAAGGGAGTGAAATTTGGGACTGTTTTCCTTTTCTCAAACCTTGTCACTCCGGACAAAGCTAGAGCTTGGAAAACACCCCTTCCTTCCTTCAACCTCCTCCCCATCCCCCCACCCCCCTAGTTGAGCTCTGTACTAGTTCTGTGGCAACCCAGAGACAATGTGGCCTGACTCCAGAGGGCTGGAAAGATGAGCAATGCTTCTGAGCCACCATGAGGGAAACCACCAGCAGCCCAAGGAGAGACTTGTGCCTGGAGATTCAGGGTAGGCTTCCTAGAGACTGAGGTAGTAAGATGTAGTGAAGGGGGCCCATGGCAATAGGGAGGACCTGGACCTGCAGGGATGGGATAGAGGGACAGACAGAAAGGCAAGAGACACTCAAAAGCAAAGGCCTGGGAATGGGGAAGCCATGTTTGTTCAGCCAGGAAGCTGTGTCTGCCTCTCTCATTACTCGTAGGAGACCAAATGCCCAAGCCTTGGAGGGGCCCAGAGAAAAATGAGGGTTTTTTGGTTTGGTTTGGTTTGGTTTGAGACAGAGTCCCACTTTGCAGCTCTCAGTAGAGTACTGTGGTGCCATAGCTTATAGCAACCTCAAACTCTTGGGCTCAAATGATTGTCTTGCCTTAGCCTCCCTAGTAGCTGGGACTACAAGTACCCGCCACAATGCCTAGCCATGTTTTAGAGACTGGGTCTTGCTCTTGCTCAGGCTGATGTTGAACCCATGAGCTCAAGAAATCCACCTGCCTCAGCCTCCCAGAATACTAGGATTACAGGCATTAACCACCCTGCCTGGCCCAAGTGAGTGTTTTTTTCTATCCCCAGAACAGGGAGCTTAGGCTTAGAGAACTGTCTGATTCTACAAGCCCCTGGGGCCCAGAATAAGCTGCCTGCTCTTTCTGGGCCTTGGTTATGGTAACTGTTTATAGCCCAGGCCCAGGGAAGCATTTATTCTGAAAGAGTAGTCCATGACAGGCAAGTGGCCACTCCCCAAGATTGAGCCATCCTCCTGTTCCTCTGACACTTCTAGGTCCTAACACCCTGCCCGAGGATCAAAGCTTGGATGGGGACTCCCAGAGCCATGGCCACAAGCCTACCATGATGGGGAAAGCCAGGCTTGGTGGGGCTGCAACCCTGGCCCAGTATGGAGCATTGTCATTGCTAAGCCACCCAGGCATGGGGTGGCAGGTGGGGTAGGGGAAGCACAGGGGCCTGCAACCCTTGGCCTGGCCCAGGTTGGAGAAGAGTGATGATGCCCCTGAATTCCAAAAGTGACCCTGATATACAGAAGGCTTGGAGAGAGCAGAGGGATCTCCCCTTCCAGTCTTATGACCCCAGCCTAGCCCAGTTTCACCCAAAAAAGGTCTCAGGTGCAGGGTCAAGACCTTCCTGTGCTCTCATCCCAACCCCATGCTGATGGCTTTCTTTCGGATCCCCCAAAGAGCCAACCATACAGATGACAGAATGTCTGGCAACAGTGGGCCACTAAGCACAGTGCCCGAGGCCATGCCCTGACAAAGGACGCCTGGCCAAGGAGGAAAGAGGGGACCAAAATGAGATGCAGCCTGGTCTCCTCTGGCGTTCCTGGGGCCTGCCTTGGGGCTATATCTGTCAGGAGTAAGGGACGTCCTTTATTCTAAAGTTCATAAAGACACTGCCGAGCTGGTCGTGCCCCTGGGTGTCCAGGTCTTTAAAGGCAAAGGAAGAAGACAGAGATTACTAAAGTAGACATAGCCCCGAGCGCTGGGCAGGTCTTAGCCTGAAAAATGCTCAGCCACTGTGGAAGGCAGCCCTCAACTTGTCAGGAAAACTCATAAAAAGCTTTTACATGGGCAAGACTATTCCCAGGTGTCCTTTCAATGAAATGCTAGGTGTTGTCTAGCAGATCCTTAAGGCTTATCTGATTCTTTAGGGGGCTGTATCTTTGGCTTTGGCTGGACCATTTTGAACTCTGTAGAGATAGAAGTTAAGCTTTGCAGGGTGGATGATTCCCATTTATAAAAATGCAAATGAATTTTGTCCTGTTTCAGAGATACAACTGATTTCTATTCTGTAGAAAAAGATGTTCCAAATATATTGTATTTATTGGCAAACTTATTTTGGTATTCTCTGGGAGCCTGTATGTCTGTTCTTCAGACTCTCCTTTGAGCCTACTGTAACATCTTACCAGTCCCTCATTAATAAATGTTCTAATAAAATCTTTGACACAGGTTCGCTTTATATTTGTATGAGCTGTGTTGTTACCATTTACAACTTTTTTTTTTTTTTTTTTTGAGACACGATCTCACATTGTCACTCTGGGTAGAGTGCCGTGGCATCACAGCTCACAGCAACCTTGAACTCTTGGGCTCAAGTGATTCTCTTGCCTCTCAGCCTCTGGAATAGCTGGGACTACAGGCACCTGTCACAACACACAGCTATTTTTAGAGATGAGGTCTTACTCTGGCTATGGCTGGTCTCAAACCTGTGAGCTCAGGCAATCCACCCACCTTGGCCTCCCAGAATGCTAGGATTATAGGCATGAGCCACCAGTGCCTGGCCACCATTTTGGAAATTATCCTTTTACTGCAGTTACAGCTAATAGTCCAGATAAGATCACCAGGCAGGGAGAGGAGAGACTTGCTTGAAGTGACCCTCAGGGACTACGACTGGGAGGCAGAGCTGAACCCAGGCTGTTCTGGGCTCTTCCCTGCTTGTCCAGGGTGTGGAATTGGGGGTTGTGACATGCCTCCACTATGGGGTTGTGGAATGAGCCTCTGAGGTAAGGAGCCCCCCTGTTAGTTACCACCCTCTGTGCTGTGGCCTGATTCAGAGCCAAGACATAACCAGCCACAATTCCCTCTCCCAGGCCATCCTGGCTAATGGCAGTGCTGAAATGCCCTTATCATCATCCTGGGCTGCTGTACTGGTGACACCTACAGGAAAGGCTTTCTTCTCAGGCAGGTTATTTCAACTGTCAAGCCTCAGCTTCCTTATCTGTAAAATGCAGATAATTACAGTTCCTGCCTTATAGTTGTAGGGAGAAGATTAAATGAGATAATGGACACAAAGCTCTTCAAATCGCCTAGTATAGGATAAGCACTCAGTACACAGAAGGTGCCAAAAAATGTATACACATTTTAAGAAAGGAAAAAACTGTATTAAATTTATAATACTCAAGTCACACTTGACTTCTGCAATTATAAGAGGTGGTCAACAAGATTTATATTCATCTTTATTTTATTTTATTTTATTTCATTTTATTTTTTTTGCAGTTTTTGGCTGGGGCTGGGTTTGAACCCTCCACTTCCGGCATATGGGGCCAGCGCCCTACTCTGTTGAGCCACAGGCACCACCCTTTTTTTTTTTTTAATTTTTTTAGAGACAAAGTCTCATTTTGTTGCCCTCGGTAGAGTGCCAGGGCATCACAGCTCACAGCAACCTCCAGTTCTTGGGCTTAGGCAATTCTCTTGCCTCAGCCTCCCGAGTAGCTGGGACTACAGGCGTCCTCCACAACGCCCAGCTATTTTTTTTAGTTGTCATTGTTGTTGTTGTTGCAGTTTGACTGGGGCTGGGCTTGAACCTGCCATTCTCAGTATATGGGGCCAGCGCCCTACTCACTGAGCCACAGGCCCCCTCCCAATTCATCTATTGTTATTAATATATACGTGTATTGAGGGGGTTTTTTGTTTTGTTTTGTTTTGTTTTGTTTTTGTTTTTGAGATAGAGCACTCTGTCACCCTGGGTAGAGTGTCATGGCATCATAGCTCACAGCAACCTCAACCTCTTGGCTCAGCCTCCCAGGTAGCTGGGACTACAGGCACCTGCCACAATGCCCTGCTAATTTTTCTATTTTTTAAGTAGAGATGGGGGGAGTCTTGCTCTTGCTCAAGGTGGTCTTGAACTCCTGAGCTCAAACAATCCACCTGCCTTGGCCTTCCAGAGTGCTAGGATTACAGGTGTGAGCCACTACACCCAGGCACCTGTATTGAGTATTACAATTTTAATACAGTTTTTTGTTCCTTTCTTAAAGTGTATGTACATTTTTTGGCACCCTCTGTATATTACCTGTTAGTCATTAGGTCTGATTGCTTTGCAGAACTTCCAGTGTTAGACTTCTGAAGGGATTCTTGGGTCCAGTTGCTCTATCCTTGGATAAAACACCCAATAAGTTCTCCTTCCCTGGGTGATGATGGACCAAAGAGATCAGACTTCTGGCCAGAGAGGATATGCCTGGCTAGCTTTCTCTGGACCCAAACTTACTCCTCACTAGGCAAGAAACTTAGGGAAGAGCACAAGGACAGGCTAATTCCCTTCTGCTAACAGTGGAGGACCTGAGAGAGGTCACCTGTTAGTTTCCCCCTCTGTACAATGAGCACTTTGGAGCTATGAATTGCTGAAGATCTTTACAGCAACCTTTTGAGTGAAGAACGATGGCCTCCAAGACCATAACAACCAGAAGCTGAACTCCCCCAGATCAAGTGCTGCCCTTGGAGACAAAGTACACAGAACCACCCCCACCCCCACACACACCCCACACACACACACATGCAGCATGAGAGGTTGCCCAGCAAATTTAGAATTAATTGCCTAAGTTTCTTGCCTAGTGAGGAGTAAGTTTGGGTCCAGGGTACTCCTAAGGCCTGCCCTGAAAGATTTGTAAGGTCAGGGGTAGGACTTAGTGACCTGAAGGGTCTCTTCCAGTCTGTGGCATTGACATACTCTGATCTCAGAGGACTGATAATCTGAAAAATGGGAAGATAACCCCATGTGGGCTAAGAGGGCAAGAAGGTGGATATCCCAAGGAATCTGTGGGTCGTTAGTGGAATAAACTCAAGTCAAACCAGCTTAAGGTAAGAAGTAATGTACTTAGATAGTGAAAGAGACCCAAGGCAGAGGGACCTTTGGGCATGCATACATCTGAGGAATCTGCTTTCTCTTTGGGAGCTTACTTAATCCTCAGAGGGCTCTCCCACGTGGTGGCTGCCTTGCCTATACCCAAACAGCAAGGAGATTCAATGGATAGAGAAGCCTCTTTCCCTTCCAGTTTTTAGGTCATGTGGCCTGGCTTGGGTTATATACCATTCCTGACCCTGAGGTCAGGATGCCAGGTTGCTCTGATGGGTCAGACTAGTCATGGGTCCAACCTGAAGATATAGGTGGGAGCTAGAGGTGGAGGGAAGTTAACCCCCTAAGAATAACCTTCAGTGAAATGAAGTGTATCATCAGAAGAAAGTGGAGAGTGGTGTTTAATAGAAGAGGGAAAAGGTGCTGAATCTGCAAATGGAATGCCGCCTAGTGTGGTGGCTCCTGGCATACTATCCTTAAGTAAAACCACTGGCACCCTTAGTCCTTCTCTGCCCATCATTTAGATGTCCCCAGTTTTATGCCATATAGTTACCCCATCTCTCTTGGTCACCAAAAATTCTGCCTTTTGTGACAAATTAAAAGGTGACTTATACTAAAATCCCAATGACTACCAGAAGCAATGAAATGTATTTGTGGCAGAGGTTGTCTGAAGAAGGCAAAGCCTATGTGGAAAAGACTTAATCTTCTGGTGGGGATTTAGGGCAGTTTGGCAGAAGGATGACGAGATCTCGGGGAGACTGCCAAATACTGAGTGGACCCATGTGCTCAAAGACAGCCCTGGAGGAGAGTGCAGTCTCCCTCTTATCTTCTGTTTCCATTCAGAGCAGATGGCCCTCACAGGCACATTTGAGCTCCAGGCTCTTCTGCACCCTTCCTCTGAGGGATCTGTCTGTTCAGCTATCAGCCTGTCAGTTTGGCTCTGATCCAAAGCTGTTATGTAGCTGAGCATCCATTTCTAACTCTGGTTTTTTGGAAGAGGGACGTCTGTTCTTCTGAACCCATTAAGGTATGAGTTCTGTGTGAGAGGGCAGAGGGGAGGATCAGGAGGTAGATGGGATGGGTTAGAACATTAGAATGGTCATTGACCATTCCATCCACCGACAATTCATCTGCCCAACCACTCACCTAGACTTTCACCAATTCATCCACTCATGACTCACACACCAACCCACTTATTCATTCATCCAGTTTTTTTTTTTTTTTTTTTTATAAAGAGCCACCAGCTGTCACCCTGGGTAGAGTGCCGTGGCATCACAGCTCACAGCAACCTCCAACTCCTGGGCTTAAGCAATTCTCTTGCCTCAGCCTCCCACCACAACGCCCAGCTATTTTTTGGTTGTAGTTGTCATTGTTGTTTGGCAGGCCCAGGTTGGATTCGAACCCACCACCTCTAGTGTATGTGGCTGGCACCTTAGCCACTTGAGCCACAGGCACCAAGCCTCATTCATCCATTTATCTGGTCACCTATCCATACACTCACATAACTGATGAGTGCTGTGGATCCAGCCTTGTGCTGTGCTTTGGAAGCATGTAGGCAAGTCATAACCACCCCCTGCGCTTTCAGCTCTCCCAGTCTAACTGGAGATATGTCCATAGGCATATTTCACTGTGTGATTCTGTGATCAGTGTGTGGATACCCCAAGGAGTATTTGATTATGACAGTGACATTTCAGCTTAGTGCTCATAGATGTGTTGATATTTGCCAGGAGAGAGGAGGAGGAAGGGCGTTCCTGCAAGTGAGAGAAGTAGGTAAATCCTGAGAGATGTAAGAGAGAATGAGTGTGATTGAAGCTCAGGGTGGATGGGGGCTGAGGCAGAAGTTGGCACTGGGCAGCTGAGCAGGGATGGCTTTAATTTCTGGCCCTGAGGAGCCAGGAATGGCTTTCCAGCAAAAGCGTCAGCACCCAGAGAGTGTGGCTAAAAGCCTAGGGTGGCCGGCCTGCTCTTGCTATGGGCCCCAAGGACACACGTATGCCAACCTCTAGCCTGTAATTTAAAGAAACAAAAAGACACCAAACCTCAAAAATGATGCTATCTATAGGACCTGTTCCCAAGAGAGACGGACAGATGAATGCTTAGATGACATGTGTGTGTGCAGATGCAATCATGGACTCTCCAAGGACACACTCCAGGGACATATGCCAGGGACCCAGCAAGGTCAGGGCATTAGGTATGTGCACCCCAATGTACCTGGCTCTGCAGGGCTTGGAAGGCCTGCAGAGTGCACAGTCATGTTGTCCAGGGAAGATAGTCAGGAGGTCAAGGCTACTCCCAGCTGAGACTAAGAATTTCCTCAAGGGCAGTGGCTTCTGAGTTTTTCTGAGTGTAGCTGAGTTTTTTTTGTTTTGTTTTGTTTTTTGTTTTTTTTGCAGTTTTTGGCCAGAGCTGGGTTGGAACCCGCCACCTCTGGCATATGGGGCCGGTGCCCTACTCCTTTAAGCCACAGGTGTCACCCGTAGCTGAATTTTTATTCTAAGAAATCATTTTAAGCTGGGTGCCTGTTACTCAATGGTTAGGGTGCTGGCCACATGCACCAGGGCTGGTGGGTTCGAACCCAGCCAGGGCCTGCTAAAGAAACAAACAAAAAAATAGTGGGGCATTGTGGTAGGTGCCTGTAGTCCTAGCCACTAGGGAGACTGAGGCAAGAGAATCACTTGAGCCCAAGAGTTTGAGGTTGCTGTGAGCTATGATGTCATAGCACTCTACTGAGAGTGACAAAGTAAGAATCTGTCTCAATTAAGAAAAAAAGAAAGAAAGAAAGAAAGAAATCATTTGAGGCCTCTTCAGAAGCACCAGGTACTGCTGGCTGTGTCTTACACAGGAAGCAGGAGCCAGGAGGACAGGGAAGTATCCCAGGAATCACCCCCCATACAGTACTTCCAGCCTGCTAGGTGTCAGGCCTGGTCCAAAAAAAGGTCTTCACCCTTGACAGCTTGACATGAGAGTGGTGTGGTCAGATCTTGTGGTGCCAGAGGCACCTAGGTCAGGGGATGATGTACAGGGAGGTCCTGGGGTGCCAAGAGCTGTGAGGAGACCCCTGCTGGCTCTGGAAAGAAGGGTAACAGCAGACTGCAGGTGGAGTGGGGCAGAAAGCCAAGAGCAATGGGGCTGCAGAGTAAGGAGGGGCCTCAGCATTCTACCTAAGCCCAGAGTCCTGTGACAGCCCCATTCCACATGTCCTCCAGGCAGGAAGAGGCCCGAAGCCCCCCATTCTCACCCCTGGTATTCTCTGGATGATGGAGTTTCATAGTCGACATTTGCCAGGCATGGCCTAGACAGCAAGGCCAGCTCCAGACAGGACAGAGATAGGGAGACAGCCAGATACTTCAGTGTGACAGGCTTATGGAGAGAGGGTCTTCCCAAAGTGTAGGAGTCCCAGAGGCAAGAAGTGGGAAAAGTCTCCCTTGCCTTGAGATGACACTGAGCTGGATCTTGAGGTGAAATTAGGAGTACTAAAGGACTAGAAGAGAAAGGGGAGCATTCCAGGCAGGGGGACACAGCATGGGCAAAGGGGATAAGCAGGGGGAAAATGAGAGATGGGAATAAGGTGTGCTCCTGCTGACGGAGTCTATGAGGACACAGAGCAGCCGAATTGGACAGGGAAGATGAGGCCCCTTTGACTGAGCTCTCACTGGCTGAGCCTCCTTGAGGGCAGCCCTGAAGTGGGGGTTCCCTTATCCTGCACCTCAACCTGGGATTCCACTGTCCCATTCTACAGAGGGAAAGCAAGGGAAGGGAGGGAATGAAGCCATCCTTCAGAGAAGAGCATGTGTACATCCTGAGGGGTAATTCCGTAGCTCACACAGGGAGGACACTGTTATGACCAGGATGGGCGTGGGGATGGGTTCCTTGTCTGCTGGACATACCTCACCTTCAGCAGCCACAGTTTCTAGTTCCTACCCAGTTACTAGTGCACAATGGGACTTTGAAGAAGTGACTTGATCTGCCTAGACCTCAGTTTTCCCATTTTTTAATGGTATTACCAATGCTCTAGGCTCAAGACCACTTAATCAGGATGTGGATGTGGAAGAGAGGTGCACATAGATGACTTCCAAAGAACTCTTGATCTTGCACTCCAACTTTGTAAATGCTGTGAAATCTCTCCAGCCAAAGATTCCCAGGAATATAAGTATGGTTGAACATGTAGAGTTTATTGCTTATGCAATAAGTATAAGAGCACACACTGTGGGGAACTGTGAGCTGGCTCAGTAAAAGGGAGTTCGAAACAGGATTTGGGCTAGTTGTCTTGGGGGAGGGTATTTATTTATTTTTTTGCAGTTTTGGGCCAGGGCTGGGTTTGAACCCACCACCTCTGGCATATGGGGCCAGGGCCCTACTCCTTTGAGCCACAGTCGCCGCCCCTAGGAGGCTTTTATTTTATTGTTTCAGGTTAATTGAGGGTACAAAGAATTAGGTTACAATGTTTGCCTTTGTTAGGTAAAGTCTCTCTTATAATTGCGTCCCACTCCCAAGAGGTGTGCTATACACCCTAACATTGTGCCCAATGAGTGGGAAAACACCCATACCCCCCTCCTCCTCTCTCCCCGCTTCCTCTTTTCCCAGCCCCCCACCTTGAATTGATTTGAGTTTTCCTCTTATGAGGGTAGGTATTAGATCATCTATTGGCTTCATATTAGAATTGAGGACATTGGATTCTTGCTTCTCCATTCTTGTGATACTTTACTAAGAAGAAAGTGTTCCAATTCTATCCAGGTTAACACAAAAAATGTAAAGTCTCCATCTTTTTTTATGGCTGAATAGTAAGTATTCCATGGCATACACGTACCACACCTTGTTAATCCATTCCTGCGTTGGTGGGCATTTAGGCTGTTTCCACATTTTGGCAATTGTAAATTGAGCTGTGATAAACGGTCTAGTACTAACGTCCTTATGATAAAATGATTTTTTTTTCTTCTGGGTAGATGTTTAGTAATGGTATTGCAGGGGTTTTGTTTTTTGTTTTTCGTTTTGAGACAGAGTCTCACTCAGTCGCCCTGAGATTGAGTGCTTTGGTGTCATTGCTCACAGCATCCTCTAACTCTTGGGCTCAAGCGATCCTCTTGTCTAAGCATCCCGAGTAGCTGGGACTACAGGAGCCCAGCACAATTCCTGGCTAGGGGTTCTATTTTGTAGAGATGGGGTCTTGCTTTGCTCAGGCTGGACTCAGACTCCTGAGCTCAAACCATCTAGCCCTCCACAGCCTCCCAGAGTGCTAGGATCACAGGCGTGAGTCCCCAGTGCCTGGGAATGGGGAAGGGCTTAAAGAAGCAGGGCTTTGCTCCAGGTAGGCAGTGAAGGTAATTCTATAATGGTTAGCTTAATAAATCTTATCCAGAAGGAAGGCACAAGGCGCCAGCCCTATATGCCAGAGGTGGTAGGTTCAAACCCAGCCCCAGCCAGAAACTGCAGAAGGAAGGCACACTAGCTGCAGTGGAGGCTGAAGCTGTAATTGATAAAGAAGCAGCAAAGAAATCAGGTCAGGGGAATATTTGGTCATTTCTCTGGTTTGGACAACGTTCATATGTCTGGGCTTAAATAAGATTATAGACTGGTTTTTATTTTAATTTTCAGATTAATATAAGAGTACAAATGATTAGGTTAGGATGTTTCCATTTGTTAAGTAAGGTTCCTGTTGTAGTTGTGCCCAGCACCCAAGAGGTGTGCCATGTATCCTTACATTGTGCCTGTTAGGTGGAAGCGTACCAGTTCCGCTACCTCCGCCCCCATACTCCCAAATTGAATTAAATTAAGTTTTTCTCTTGTGTGGGCATGTATTAGTTTGACTACTGGCTTCATATTAGAATTGAGTACATTGGGGCAGTGCCCATAGCTCAGTGGCTAGGGCGCCAGCCACATACACTGAGGCTGGTGGGTTCGAACCTGGCCCAGCTAAAACAACAATGGCAACAACAAAAAAATAGCTGGGCGTTGTGGTGGGTGCCTGTAGTCCCAGCTACTTGGGAGGCTAAGGCAGGAGAATCGCTTGAGCCCAAGAGTTTGAGGTTGCTGTGAGCTACGACACCACAGCACTCTACCCAGGATGACAGCTTAAGACTGTCTCAAAAAAAAAAAAAGTGAGTCCATTGAATATTTGCTTATCCATTCTTGTGATACTTTACTCCAACTCTACCCAGGTTAATACAAAAGATGCAAAGTCTCTGTAGCTGAACAGTATTCCATGGTATACATATACCACAGTTTATTAATCCATTCATGGGTTGATATGCACTAGGGTTGTTTCCACATCTTGGCAATTTTGTTTTGTTTTGTTTTGTTTTGTTTGTTTTTGAGACAGAGTCTCACTTTGTGTCCCTTGGTAGAGTGCCATGGCGTCACAGCTCACAGCAACCTCAAACTCTTGGGCTTAAGTGATTCTCTTGCCTCGGCCTCCCAAGTGGCTGGGACTACAGATGCCCACCACAACGCCCAGCTATTCTTCTTTTTATTGTTGCAGTTGTCGTTGTTTAGCTGGCCCAGGCCGGTTTCAAACCCGCCAGCCTTGGTGTATGTGACTGGCGCTATAACCACTATGCTATGGGCACAGAGCCACACATCTTGGCTATTGTAAATTGAACTGCAATAAACAATCTAATGTAGGCTGGGTGCCTGTAGCTCAATGGTTAGAGCACCGGCCCCATGTTCTGGGGGTGGTGAGTTCAAACCCAGCCAGGGCCTGCTAAACAAAAAAACAATGTAGTACAAATGTCTTTATGATAAAATGATTATTTTTTCTACTGGTAGATACCTAGCAATGGGATTACAGGATCAAATGGAAGGATCACTTTTAGTTAAGAATTCTCCATACTAGTGTTACAGCTCTTTTGGAATTTGTCTAGCAGGTTTTCCAGTCTCTACCGGAAGACCCCAGGAAAACAAAAAAATAATTCTCCATACTTCTTTCCATAAAGGTTGAATTAGTTTGCAATCCCACCAGCAGTGTAAAAGTGTTCCCTTCTCTCCACATCCATTCCAGCATTACAAACTGGTCTTAATTTTGTTTTAATCCATCATGGTCACAGAGCAACCTTATCTGATACTGATTTATTTATTTATTTATTTATTTTTTGAGACAGAGCCTCAAATTGTCACCCTGGGTAAAGGGCCGTGGCATCACAGCTCACAGCAACCTCCAACTCCTGGGCTCAAGCGATTCTCCTGCCTCTGCCTCCCAAGTAGCTGGGACTACAGGCGCCCGCCAGTCATTGTGGTTTGGTGGGCTGGGCTGGATTTGAACCCGCCAGCTCAAGTGTATGTGGCTGGCACCTTAGCCACTTGAGCCACAAGCTCCAAGCCTGATATTGATGTTTTATTAAGTGTTCATGTTCAACAGAAGGACACCAAACCCTAGCTATGGGTGCCAGACCAACTCCCAGATATCAGGGGCTGCTTTTCTCTTTCTCAGCATGTTCTTAAAGAGAGAGCTCTTGGCTTTCATCAGATTTTCTGGGAGATCCAGAATCCCACAGAAAAACATGCCTAATATCTAAAACCAGATGTCTGTCTCTAGACAGCCCCTCGGGTTGGTTATTACATCTGAGCCTCAGTTGTTGCCTCTCTAAAATGGGCAACTTCTATGGCAGTGTTAGGTCATGTGTGGAAAGGGGTAGCCACCAGCAGAGACTCTGACAATGGTGAAATTAAATCACTCCGTAAAAACCAGTCTTGGTGAGACTTGGCACCCATAGCACAGTGGTTAGGGCACCAGCCACATACACTAGGGAAGGAGGGTTCAAACCCAGCCCAGGCCTGCTAAACAACAATGACAACTACAACAACAAAAACAAAAACAAACAAACAAAAAAAAAACAGTCTTGGTGGAATGAAATCCCTCAACCTTAAAACCACCATGGACTATTAGATGTCAGCAAGAAAGACTGTTCGTTTTTTTTTGTAAAGATCAGCTTTTCTTCTTTGTTGTGTTTTTTAAGAAGTCCTTTTTACAACTCCAGTGGAGAGGAATTCGGCATTTAACAAAAACACACATGTTTCTCTTTTTCCCTGGCAATCCCACTTTCAGCAATTTACCCTGAAGATACACCTCCAACAATGAGAAAATACAAATGCACCATGTTATTATTCATTTCAGAATGGTTTATAATTGCAAAATATTGAAAAAAAATCAGTTCCTATGCATAGGCAGTGATTTAAATAAACTGCAGTAGAGCCAGACAATGGAGTCCTATACGGGTGTAAAATGATTGAGGGGGGAAAGTCTATGAATTTATGAGGAGTGATTTCCAGATACTATTAAGTGGAAAAAGCAAAGTCCAAATATAGTATGGATAGTATGCAAGCCTTCGTGAAAGAAACAAGATGACATAAGAAAACATACGCGTATTTGCTTATCTTTACAAAAATAAACATTGGAAGGGTAAAGCAGAAACTATTGAGATTGGTTGCCAACAGGGAGTGGATAGGAGTGGGATGGAAGGAGGGATACAGAGAAATGACACTTCTCTGAGTATCCCCTTGGGTCTAGTTCTGACTTTCGAAACCATCTATCTTAATGTTTCCTATACTTTAAAAATAAATGAAATTTGCAAGGATGGGGGAAATTACTGTTAGTGAGAATGAAAAATGGTGCAGCAACTATGGAAAACAGTAAGAAAATTCCTAAATAAATTAAAATAGGCTAGGCATGGTGTCCCATTCCTGCAGTTCCAGTTACTCAGGAGGCTGAGACAGGAAGATTGCTTGAGATTAGGAGTTCAAGGCTGTAGTGTACTATGATTGCACCTATGAATAGCCAATGCACTCAAGCCTGGGCAACATAATGAGACCCTGCCTCAAAAAAATAAATAAATAAATAAAATAAAATAAGTGGGGCTCAGTGGCTCATGTCTGTAATCCTAGCACTTTGGGAGCCTGAGGCAGGGTTGGATGAGACCAGGAGTTCAAGACCAACCCAACTAAAGGTGAGACCTTGTCTATACAAAAAGTAGAAAAATTAGGCCAGGCACAGTGGCTAATGCCTGTAATCCTAGCATTCTGGGAGGCTGAGGCGGGTGGATTGCCTGAGTTCGCAACGTTTGAGACCAGCCTGAGCCAGAGTGAGACCTCATCTCTAAAAAAGTAGCCAGGCATTGTGGTAGCCACCTGTGGTTCCAGCTACCTGGGAGGGTGAGGCAAGAGAATCACTTAAGCTCAGGAGTTTGAGGTTGCTGTGAGCTATGACACTACAGCACTCTACCGAGGGTGACAAAGTGACACTTTGTCTCAAATAAAAACAAAAAGTAGAAACATTATTTGGGCATGTGTCTACAGCTATTTGGGAGTCTGAGGAGGATCACTTAAATCTAGGAGTTGGAGGTTGGAGTGAGCTATGATGATGCCACTGCATTCTAGCCCGAGAGACAGAGCAAGATCCTGTCTTAAGAATATTATTACTAGAAAAACAATTATTACTAGGCTGGATGCAGTGGCTCATGCCTATAAAAGCACTCTAGGATACTGAGGCAAGTGGATTGCTTGAGTTTAGGAGTTCAAGACCAACCTGAGCAAGAGCAAGACCCTGTCTCTAAAAATAGCTGGGTGTTGCCAAGGGCACCTGTAGCCCTGGCTACTTGGGAGGCTGAGGCAAGAGGATCCCTTGAGCCCAAGAGTTTGAGGTTGCTGTGAGCTATGACACCAAGGGACTCTAAGCAACAAAGTAATCCTCTGTCTCAAAAAAAAAAAAAAAAAAAAAAAAAATTAAATGGCAGCTCCTGTGGCTCAAAGGGGTAGGGAGCCAACCCCATATGCCGGAGGTAGCAGGTTCAAACCCAGCCCCGGCCAAAAAAAACTGCAAAAAAATAAAATAAAATAAAATAAAATAATTCAAGAAGAAAAGTGTGTTTGTACTGAACGTATATGGACGTTTTTTCTTGTTATTATTCCTTTAACAATACAGTATAACTATTAACATTTACATAGTGTTTACATTGTATTATGTATTATATGTAATCTAGAGATGATATTAAGTACACTAGAGGATGTGCATAGGTTAAGTGTAGATACTGTGCCATTAAATATAAGGGCATCCATGGATTTTGGTATCTGAAAGAGATCCTGGTATGAATCCCCCATGGATACTGAGGGACAACTGCACATATAATGAAATATTATTCAGCCTTAAAAAGGAAGGACATCTGCTGTAACATGGATAAACCTTAAGGACATTATGCAAAGTAAAATAAACCAGTCACAAAGGGAAAATACTGTATGATTCTGCTTATATGGAGTACTTAGTAATCAAATTTGTGAAGAACGTAGAAGGATGGTTGCCAGGGACTGTGGCGCGAGGACTGGAGAATTCACATTTAACAACTATGGAGTTTCAGTTTAGGAAGATGAAAAAGTTCTGGAGGTAGATATTGGTGCTTACTGCCACTGAACCGTACACTTAAAAATAGTTAAGATGGGCAGGGCATGGTGGCTCACGCCTATAATCTCAGCACTTGGGAGGCTGAGGCGGGTGGATTGCCTGAGCTCACAAGTTTGAGACCCACCTGAGCCAGAGTGAGACCCCTATCTCTAAAAAAAAAAAAAAAACAACGCTGGTCATTGTGGCGGGCACCTGTAGTTCCAGCTACTTGGGAGGCTGAGGCAAGAGAATCGCTTCAGCCCAGTAGTTTGAGGTTGCTGTGAGCTAATATGCCATGGCACTCTACCAAGGACAACAAGTGAGACTCTGTCTCAAAAAAAGAAAAAATAGTTAAAATGGTTAATTCTGTGTGTACTCTATCACAATTAAAAGCAACTATGTGGTGTGAAAGAAACAAGACACAGAAGATCACATATTGTATTGTATGATTCCATTCATATTAAATGTCTGGAATAAGCAAATCTATAAAGACAGAAAGTGATTAGTAGTTGCCTAGGGCTGCCAGGGAGAGACAGGGATTGACTGCTAATAGGTACAAGGTTTCTTTTATTTATTTATTTTTGGAGACAGTATCACTCTGTCACCCTGGGTAGAGTGCTGTGATGTCATAGTTTACAGCAACCTCAAACCTTGGGCTTCAGCAATCCTTTTGCTTCAGTCTTCCAAGTAGCTGGGACTACAGGCACCCACCACAATGCCCGGCTAGTTTTTCTACTTTTTTTTTTTTTTTTTTTTTTTTTTTTTTGTTTAGACGTTGTCCTGGTGTTGATCAGGTTTGTATCCAAAACCTTATCTAAAGAGAACCACACATTAGCAACCCAGAGTGTTTGGTTT
>CAUYPK010169253.1:0-11423 GCA_963574355.1 Loris lydekkerianus
AAGATGGTAGGATCCGTGACTTATAATTCCCCATATCAGAAACTTTAGTTATAAAATATTTGAGTTTAAATAAAAGATTAAAAAAAAAAAAAAAAAAAAAAAAAAAGAAAGAAAGAAAGAAAATCGATGAGGTTAAAGCAAGGATGTAAAGAGAACTTACGAGCAGGAGGAGGTGGCTGAGGCTGGGGCTAGGGAGGTTACCGGGCGTCCCTGACGGACCTTTAACCAGCCCTGAAAGAGTGGTCCAGGCCCAGGGCTGGGCCTCCCTACACACTAGGCACTGGATGAGTGAGACTAACTCCACAGTGTTAGTCCGTGACTGGCACTGGATTTAGGAAGCACAGACTATTGGATTTTTTGGCCCAGAAATGGAGGAAAAAGGAAAGAGAAATTGGAGTGGAGAAAGAAAAGAGAAATTGAAAGGCTCAGAGAGGGGCTATAAGAATTGGATAAGAAAATAAGGGAAGGAGATTTGAAGGGTCACTAATAAACCGACTGATTCCAGGGGTCATAAGAGTCCTCTTGTTTCCCTTCATCTCATCAGAACAAGAGTTTGTCTAGTTGGGAATGGGTCCAACAGGGTGTATCTCAGCCCCGCCAGGGCTTTCTCCCCATTCTAGGTTTTTGGCACCATAAATGAGACGTTATTCTGAGACATGAACAAAAGGAAATGGAGTCCAGGTTCTGTGTGGGCAACATGGCCTTTATTCAATCAGGTGTGAATGGGATGAGTTCGAAATGAAGTGAGCGTGTGGGTTAAGGTAGGGTGGGAATAGAAGGTTCCGGGGCTTGTGAGTTGGTGCACTCATTCCTGTCTGGACAGGACTTGTGCATTTGGTTCTGTTTGGTGGGCTTTTGTGCTTGGCTCTATTTTTGTGTGTCTCTGCACTCGGTTCTATTTGGCAGGTCCCTGCACTTGGCCCTATCAGAAACTATTAGCTTTGCACTCAGAGGTCCCATGTTTCTTTTTAGCCCACCCCTGTGTCATTGTGTACTAGACAACAGTCCATCTTGCCTTGTCATTCCTCACTTTTATAGTTGTTGCTTATGCCTCTTTTGCCTGATAATATGTTGTTGTAAATATACTGCCACAAGTTTGCAATGACATACATAGGTATAAACCTTCCATCTGAAACACTGCCCCTATTCAGCACAAAGTAGTTCTAGACTCCATTACCTGTCCTCCCATAGATATGGCAGTATAAAACTGAGAGTAGGAAATATATAACAGAGAGAATTCCTTGGGGAAAAATGGTCAAAATTTTTTTGCCTCTTTAAAAACCTCCCCAATTCTTTTTGGAAGCTGAGGCCCACATCCCTGATTCATGCCATGGTCAGAAGGGGCAGGGGAATGAATGTCTTTTGTTCTTTGTGCCACAGGAAATGTTATGGCTGAACTGTCAAGATGGAGGTGGAGGCCCAGAACCTGGCTGACAGAAGGTGATGGGTCATGGCTATGTCTTCAACAGAAATGGAACAATTGAATAATTCACTGTAGTTGAATGACAATAGTCCCTCCCTTTTAAAAGCTCTGTGTTTCTGCTTATGTTCAGGAAATTGGGTATTTTGTGATGAATAGTCTGACATTTTTCCTTCTTTTCTGGAAAAGTAATAAATTTCCATTTTCTTCTCCTCAGACAACTTCCAGTTTCTCTGATGTGGCTTTGAGGACAAGTGCAAGCTTTCAGTTAACAACATTGGTGAGAAAGTAGGGAACTTTCTCAGGGTCCTGCCTTAGTGATCCTGGCTTAGACCAGCCGGCCCTTATGAATGCCCTTGTCCAAGCCTCTCATTTTCTAATTGAAGACAGTGATCCCAGGGAGTTCACTGGGAAGGATTATCCAGTATCCCATGGCTAGGTATTAGTTGTACCCAGATGGGAAACCCTGGCTTCTCCCACTTTATCATGCTCACATGAATTTTGCTGCCACAAAATGATTGCTTTGAACCAGAGGATGAATTGGCTCCCAAAACTTTTTCTGAATTCCCGACAAAGAGTAGTGTGGTAGACTTAAACTCAAGCACATCAACAATTGCATTAAATTAAAATAGTCTAAAAGCTTCAATTAAAAGACAAAAAATTATTAGACTGGATAAATATCACAAGCTGAACTATGCTCTTTTCTATAGAAAATGCCTTTAAATATAAATATGAAGAGAGGTTAAAACTAAACAGATAAAAAAACAAATATCACATAAATGCTAATCATAAAGAAGATGGAGACGCTATATTAGTATTAGACAAAGTAGACTTTAGAACAAGTAATCTCACTATGCATATAAAGCAACATCTCATGATAATAGAGTCAATTCAAGAAGACATAAAAGAGCATCAAAAACAACAAAAATACAACAAAATAGAACAAAATACTTAGATGTGTTGTGGTGGGCACCCATGGTTCCAGCTTCTTGGGAGGCTGAAGCAAGAGGATCACTTGAGCCCAGGAGTTTGAGGTTGCTCTGAGCTATGATGCCACTGCACTCTAGCCCAGGGAAGAGAGTGAGACTCTCTCTCTCTCTCAAAAAAAAAAAAAGATAAAAATTAAATACTTAGGAATAAACTTAAGGAGACTAGAGACTTGTGTGCTGAAAATTACAAAATATTGCTAAAATAGTTCTCCTTTTTTTTTAAAGAGACAGGGTCTCATTCTAGTGTCCAGGGTATAGTGTAGTGACATGATCATACTGATTTACCTGCTTCAGCCTCCTGAATATCTGGGAATATAGACATGCCACTGTGCCTGGCTAATTTTTTTTTTGTTTGTTTCTTTGTTTTTTGTAGAGACAGAGTTTTACTATATTTCTCAGGCTTGTATCAAACTCCTAGCCTCTAGAAATTCTCCCACCTCAGCTTCCTGAGTACCTGGGACTACCGGCACAAGCCACCACACCCAGCTAAAAGAAATTTGATACTGGTGGCATTGATGGTATAGTGGTGAGCATAGCTGTCTTCTAGAAATTAAAGAAGACACCAATAAATGAAAAAGACATCCCCATGTTCATGCATTGGAAGACTTAATATTGTTAATATATCAGTACCACCCAGAGAAATCTGCACATTCATCCCAAATCCTATCAAAATCCCAATGGTCATTTTACAGAAATAGAAAAGTTAGTAAGATCTCAAGGGACATGGAATAACCAAAACAATCTTGAAAAAGAAGAACAAAGTTGGAGGTTTCACACTTCCTTATTTCAAAACTTACTACAAAGCTACAATGATTAAAATAGTGTAGTAGTTGCATATAGGCACATTAGAAAATAGAAAGGACAGCCCACAAATAAAACCTCATAAACATGATCAAATGATTTTCAACAATGTGCCAAGACCGTTCAATGAAGTAAGACAATTCTTTTCACCAAATGATGCTGAGAAAACTTAATATCCACCTGTGGGGGGGGGGGGAGTTGGAATCTTACCTTATACCATATGCAAAAATTAACACAAAATAAACCAAAGCCATAAACAAAACAACTAAAACTATAAAACTCTCAGGAGGAAACTTAGTGGAAAAACTTCATGATAATAAATTTGGCAATGACAGGCAACAAAAAATAAATTGGACTTCATCAAAATTAAAAACGTTTTGCATTGAAAGACACTATCAACAGTGAAAAAAGACAACTCAATCGTATTGGTAGAAAATATCTGTAAGTCATATATCTGAGAAGGGATTAACATCAAGAGTATATAAAGAATTTCTACAATTCAACAACAAAAAACTCAGTTAATAAATTTGAAAAAGACTCTAATAGGTTTTTTTCCTAAGAAGATGTACAAAAGATGCTCAGCCTCAGTAATCATTAGAGAAATGCAAGTTGAAACCATAGTGAGACACTACTTCATACCCATTAGGATGATTATAAAAAAAAAAAAAAAAAAGTCACTCCCAGCAGGTAAGTGGCAAAGAAAAACAAAACAAAACAAAATAAAACAAAAAATAACAAGCATTCTTAAGGATGCTGAGAAATTGGAACACTTATGTATTGCTATGGAAATATGAAATGATACAGCTGCTGTGGAAATTAATGTGGTGGTTCTTCAAAATTAAAACATAGAATTGTTATATAATTCAGCAATTCTACTTCTGGGTATATTATACCCCAAAGAATTGAAAGCAGGGATTGAACAGATATTTGTACACTCAAATTCATAGCAACATTATCTACAGTAGTCCAAGTGTAGCAGCAACCCATATGTCCACAATAGATGAATGATTAAACAAAATGCGTTATATAGAGATGATTAATTATTATTCAACCTTAAGGAGAGACATTTTGACACATGCTGTAACACAGATAAATCTTGAAGACATTATGCTAACTGAAATAAGCAAGTCACAAAAGGATAAATATAGTATGATTCCACTTATATGATGAGTTATCTAGACATGGGATAGGAGGAGAATACAGGGGGGTTTTGTTTAATAAGTACAGAGTTTTGGTATGAGAAGATAAAAGTGTTGTGGAAGTAGATGGCAGTGATGGCTGTACAACTCTGTGAAAGTATTTTATCACAACTTTGCACATAAAACTGGTTAAAATGGTAAATTTTATGTTATGTATATTTTACCACAATGAAACAATTTTACAAATTAAAACAATTAAGGAAAATACTTTATGACCACATAAAATTCATTCAAGTTTAGTTTAACATTTAAAAATTAATTAATGAAGGTCACCAGAATAAAGGAGAAAAAACCAGGAAATAATTTAAAGAGATTTATAAATAGACAGTATTCAATACTTATTCATAATGTAAATATAAATATACTCAATAACCTAGGAATAGAATTTCCTCACCCTGACAAATGGTGTATAAAACATATCCATAGTTGGGCGGTGCCTGTGGCTCAAAGGAGTAGGGCGCTGGCCCCATATGCCAGAGGTGGCGGGTTCAAACCCAGCCCTGGCCAAAAACCGAAAAAAAAAAAAAAAAAATCCATAGTTCATATCACACATACTTATGAGTGGGAACTATTGACTAATGTCCTCTCCACTTTTATTAAACATTGTACCACAGGTCCTATTCTGTGCAATAATAATAAAGAAATAGAACAGAAAGAGATTAGAATGGAAAAAGTAAAACTATTCACAGATAACATAAATATGTACATAGAAAACACACAAAAAATCTGCTAGAATTAAGGAGTAAATTTAGGAGGAACAAAAATTGCAAAATCATAGTCTTGTGCTATAGTTGGCTTATACCCTTCATGTGAAAGCTATAATTTAGCTTCATAGTAGGACTGAGTACATTGGATACTTTTTCTTCCATTCCTGAGATAACCTGGTGGAGGGAGTGTAATGGGTGGGGCCACATCTATGGTGCATCTTAGAATGGGTACAGGCCATTGCACTAATGTACACAGCTATGATTTAACAATTTAAAAAAATTAAAATAAAAAAATTGCAAAATCAATGTATAAAAGTCAATTATGGGTAGATCTTAAGTGTTCTATGGAACGAAAGGAAGGAAAAGAAAATAAAAAAAGAAAAAGAAGGAAGGGATGAAGGAAGGGAGGGAGGGAGTGAGGGAGGGAAAGAAAGAAAAAGAAAGAGTCAGTTACTGTGTGAGGTGGTGGATGTGTAAATCATTTCACATTTCACAGTGTATATGTATACCAAAACATTAAGTTCTATATTCTTCATATATATATAATTTTATCAATTATAACTTAATAAAACTGAAGGGAAAAATCAGTTATGGGACTTGCAGTTCTGGGAAGATGAAGTTGACCTACCTCTCCCTATTCCAGCCACTAAGTATGATTCAACCCCCTGGACAATATATATAAAACAAACAAACATAAACAGACTCTTAAATGTGAAAAGAAGAAAGTCAGATTTCTGGGGATTTCAGGACCCATGGAAGTACTCACTGGTGAGTTCCCTTGGTTTTCTTTCTGTCTCAGAGGTCCACAACTTTAAGTTAAAAACAAACTACCAACCTAAAAAAAAAAAAAAAAAAAAAAAACCCACAGATTTAGTGTGATGGGCACAAACAAAAAAACACCTCCAACAAAAGCCTGCTCTTTCCAGCCAAAGGACCAGGAAAAGGATGTCTAGGATGCCTTGGAAGGCAAAAAATGTTTAGACAATAACTGCTCTAACCTAGCTAAATACCACAGAAAAAACACTGTGGCCCCACCTTCATCCACCGTAGCAGAAGCACCCCAACTTCCTCTATGCGCCAATGTCAGAAAAAGCCAAGTAGGGGACTTCCACTATCGTTCACTGGAAACAAGGTCCTCTTCCCCCCCTCCCATGATGTCAGATCCCATGACTTGCCTGGCAAGCCCTGTGAGGGAAGGCTATGAGCTCATCCATCTATTCATCCAGCATTCAAGAAGGAGGGCCAATACTCTGACCCAGGTGCTGGGGATTCATCGGGGAGAAAGTCCCAAACTCTGCCTTTTAGAGGTTCTTAGTCTTGAAGGTAAATTTTGTTGATTGGGCAATCACAATTCAATGGAACAGGGAGGGCTGTAGTGAAGGAGAGCACAGTGGCTCTGGGTGCACAGGGGAGAGACTGCCACAGAATAGAGATGGAAAGAAGAGCAGAAATTCTGACAAGGCTCCCCAGTGGGGATGATGGTGATGACAGTCCTGAGTCTCAAGTAGAAAACCAAACAAAATAGTAATGGTAGTGCTTCCCAAGCAGAAGAAATAGCATGTACAAAATCATGAAGCTGTCCACCGTCCTGCTAATTGAACTAGAAATCATTCTTTTGGCCTGGGGCAAAGAAGATGAAGGACAGGTGGGAGAAGATGAACTTAAAAAGGTGGGATCATGCAAGACCCTGAAGTCTTGCACATAGTTGGCTCTAAACAAATACTTAGAGAATGAATAAATGCAAGTATTAATTATCAATCAATCAACCTGAAGCTATTTTGAAGCTTAATCTTCAAGTCCCTTGGGAGCCAGTGAAATGATTTAAGTAGTGGGAGGGATGTAGACAGATGGGATGTACTAGAAAAACATCAGGAAGAAAAAAATGCCACATACTTCCTTGAGTTCCATGGCCTTGCATAGCTTCAAGGATTAAACCCCTTTTCTTCATAGCAAGTACTACCACTAAAGCCTTGAGGCCGAGGAGACTGGTAGCAGACATGAGCAAGATTGGCCTTACACATTTTCAAGACTCCCAGGAATAGCCATCATTGTTTTGCCTAGTGAGAGGAGAGCAACACATCTGAAGAAGACTCTGATCTTTCAACTACAGCCTGAAACTCAAGGCATTTCAACATAACACAATGAACTAAGCTCTCAAGTCACCCATCTTCTTTAGTCTTGGCTAATATCACTCTACTTCTGCCTTTTGTGAGGGGTGGGCTGTTTTTTAACAGGGGGGGGGTGTGTGCAATGAGAACAGATATAGATCCCTTTGGTATGTTTTGACTTTCCTGATTTAAGTAGGATTCCAAGTCCTGAGCTAACGGGATTAAAGATGCTTTCCATCTCCTCCCAAGTGCCTGATTCATGATGGTGGGAAAAGCCTCTTTGGCAACTCTGAGCATGGCAAAACTAACCAAGTTTATTTCCTGTTACAGCTCCTTAAGTCTCCTTTTCCCTACTACACACATCAACCTAGATGAATCTCACATAGTTCTGAGAAAAATTAGCCAGGCCTCTAAGAGTGCATACTCCATGATCCCATTTATGTAACTTCCAAAAATGGGCAAAAGTAAGTCATGGTTAGGTGGTTGCACTGTAAATCTAGCAAGAAGGAGAAGACAATAATAGTTCAAATAATGGTTATATTTATGAAAGAAGGAAGGGAGTTGTAGTAGGCTAGGGGTAATTCTTGGGCTGCTGGCAAGGTTCTATTTCTTGATCAGTGGTTATGTGTATGTCAACATGACAACAATTTGTTACACTCTACATTTATGTACTTTCCTGTATTTGTGCTCTATATTCAATACAAAGGATTTATAAAGAAAAAATTAGAAGTTAATAAAAGAAAGAAAAGGGCTGCTACCCAAACCTAATTCCTCCTGCCAGTTGCCTCTAAGCTTACCCTCGCTCAGAGCTTCTGATCTGCAGCTCTGTCCTGGGCTTGAGCATGTAACCTTGGCCTCTCACCTCTGGTCCTGCCTCTATGGGAGACCATGTGGGACACTGCCCCAAGAATCTGAATACATTAAGCAGCAGTGCAGTTAATGGACTTGAGGAGAGGCACATCCCTGGGGATCCTGGGGTTAGTCTTTTTTGCTATGGATAACCCACTATCGCAGGTTGGTAGATCCTCTTGCCCTTAGCTTTAACCCATATCCACTCACCCGGGCTCTGCCTACCTCTCTGCACTCCAGTCTCATGACGTGATACAGAAACTCTATTACCCAGCAGAAAAGTCAGCTAGGCTGTCATTCCACCCTTTTCCCTCTGCTCTGCCCTACAATTCAAGCATGATGGTGGGAGACATTGTAGCTGGATAGAGTCCTGAGTCCCCTTCTTGCCCTGAAGAAGGGGACTGAATTTGGTGATTGAAAGCTAAGAGCAGGTTTCTATATGACTTATCTATCCTCACAGACTACACTGTGGCCTAAGCTACTAAATGTCCCCTTAAGCCTCTTGCCTTATGCTGAGGGCTTTCTTAGAACCCTCTCTGAAAGGGCTAGCTGGTGTGGAGCATTCCACTGGATTTTCAGAAATCTGCTGTTTCTAAAACCTACAAAGGAACCAGAGCACTCAGGCCTTGGCACAGAGCCCCTTGATATACATAACAATGGGATACCTAATCCCTGCCTAAGCAAGTTGAAGATTACCTCATCTTCAAAAAGAAAAAAAAAAAAAAAAGTACAATTGCCAGGCAGAGATCAGTATCATGGAAGGGTTCTATTATAGTGGTTGTAAAATGAATGGACGAATGAATGAGTGAACAGGAATGAATGAAAGACTGCAGAAAAGCTTGGCCAACAGCAAGCAGCAACAGGCCACAGACTAGTGTGAGGTCTCCAGAGAGAAAGGACAGAAGGGAATGTTCCTGGGGCATCTACCGCAGGAAGCACCCTGCTTCAAGTTGACCCGAGAGTCCCCTGGCTCTGCCTTTTGGATCATACTGTAGGGATAAGAGGAAACTTCCCCTTCTTCTCAAAAGTTTGCTGAAAGATCAGCTCACAATTAAGGTTATCAGGAAAAATGTGCACTTACTTACCATCCACATGAGGAGAATCACAAAGTCATTACTCAATATCCCAGGGGCATCCAGATATTTTTATACATGTCTTTTAGAGGGAAGGGGAGATAAGCAGATATAAGATAGTTCTGTTTAGGGGCAATAAATGATTGCTAGGGAGGATGAATAGATACTTGAGAGGATTAATAGGGGGAACATATTGACTTATAACTTATTCTCTTATCAAATTAAGTTAATATGAAACACAGATATTTAAAATGATTTGGGCCAGGTGTGGTTGAATTCTTGATCACATTACCTGCAACAGGGAAGGGATGGGAAGTCAATTGTTCTTTTGATCTGTCAGTCAGGCTTATGCAGATAGACGAAAAGCCTCTTCCAGTGCTTTTTGATCTTGAAGGGTCTTTCATTAAGAATATATATATATTTGAAACAGAGTCTCACTCTGGCCCTTGGTAGAGTGCTGTGGCATCATAGCTCACAGCAACCTCAAACTCTTGGGCTTGAGCGATTTTCTGGCCTCAGCCTCCCAAGTAGCTGGGACTATAGGAGCCTGCCACTATTCCTGGATAGTTTTCTATTTTTAGAGACAGGATGTCGCTCTTGCTCAGGCTGATCTTGAACTCCTGACCTCCAGCAATCTACCCACCTTGGCCTCCCAGAGTCTTAGAATTATAGATGTAAGCCATCTCACCTGGCCCACTCAAAATATTCTTTATACCAACAAGTCATATTTTGGAGTGAAATTTCCTGAACTCCTTCAATGCACATTTAGGAGATCTTTCTCATGGGTGTGTGGTACATGCATACTCATACATAGCCATGGGGTAAGATTTCTGGGGATGACATGAAAATTCATGAAGCATCCCATATTTTGGAGGGTATAATGTAGGAATATGGGGCACATCTCTTGGATGAAGGACTCAACTACAGCTTGGACTTTACCTTATAAATGCAAACAATGTAGGCTAATTGTATGAATCCCTCTGTTAATCCAAAATAAAACACACACACACACACACAAGCTAATGGAGATCTCTCTGAAATTTTGAAATGCAAATATCAGGCATAGTGGAAATATACAAATGTGTATATAAATATATAAATGCCCCTAAAATTTTGTGCATAGTTAATATAACTTTTATAGGATTGAGTACTTCAGATATAAGGAGAAAGCTGCAAAGTATGGAAGGGACAATTGGCATTAGCCCCTCACAGCTTGTTGATATCACGTTTAAAGACACCCTGTATATAACTGAAACCTATGCATGTTCTGGTAGCTGTGCCAATCAAGGAAAGTGTGGAAAAGCTGCTCTGGGTTGCAGTACCATCAGTTTGCTTTTTGTAGAGAGGAAGGACATTGGGAATCTACTTCCTGAAATTGCAAAGGGCTCCAGGTAACAAAAATCCTCCCAGGACAGCAAATGATTCCTTGAGTCCAGGACTCGGATAACAAATGAAGGGTCCCAGTGATCCGTGCTTCACTGGTAGCTCAAATCCACATATCCCTACAGGATCGCTGGGTACGATTGACAGCAGGGACTCAGTAGTGGACATTTTCATTGACATAGGAATGACACTACCACCAGCTAAGTGGGCAGAAGCAGTGTGGGGTACTTGTGGTCACTGCCCTGTTCCCTGGCACCAGCTGTAGACAGCACTCTGCAGTTCTGTGAGCCAGGCCAGAGGCAGGGGCCAGGCAGCAGCGGCTGAAGTACTTGTCACCATGAGTCCAGGAGGTGGGCTCCAGGGAGCTGCCACCAGAGCTGGTGCTGCTCTGTCACTGACTCCAGCAACACTAACATCCTCAGTGGTCATGCTGGACCTGGGTGAACAGCGGGACCTGTTTTAGAGGCAGCAGAAGCCCACCTCTGAGAGTGCCACCAAGCTCTTGCTAGCTTGGAATACCAGGGACTGGTGAAACACACAGGGGGCTTCCACACAAGAAGAAACAAGTTCTTTTCCTCCTGAGATCTACTAAAAAGTGTGTAAGGCCATATGGGCTGACAGGACCTCAGGACATGCAGAAATACTATGATTACCAATGAGTATAGATTTGTGCAGGGTGTATGTGCCATTAATGATATTATACAAGTTACTATGAATGATACTCAGTTACATTTGAATGGCAGCATCCTGAGCCTAGGATGACCTCACAGGACAACTGGATTATGTTGCTTCAGGATTCTTTTTTTTATTTGTTTTTTTTTTTTGTTTTTTTTTTTTTTTTTTTTTTTTTTTTGTTTGTTTAAGAGTGTACACGTGTTGCGCTGGGTGGAGTGG